>CAJQZJ010034389.1:2857885-2892193 GCA_907164525.1 Lophiomys imhausi
CACACACACACACACACACACACACACACACACACACACACACACACCAGCTTTGCAGCCATTCCAGACTTCTTTTTCCTAGTTGATCTCTCCTCCTCTGGACCAGGGAGAAGGTTGTCTGGGCGTCCCAAATACCTCCTCCGAGGCCAATGAACTAGCCAGAACCGCTCGGGAAGGACCCAGCACGGGTTAGCACCCCACCCTTTGGGGGCGCCCCAAGACACAGGGCACCCAGGCCTCCGCTTGCCACCCCCATCCCTCACATAGAGATCGCCTGGGTTCCCCTGGGCTAGTCAGGGAACTGTAGCCACTCCCGGCTCCCGAGGCTGCGGGTGGGGACCCCTCCGGATGGGGACTCCTCCAGAAGCCAAAAAGAGAACAATTAATCCATCTGTCTTTGGGCCCGGCTCACCGGCGTGTTTTAGTCACGGAATTTACAATAAAAGCCCAGAATCACCGAAAAAGAAGCATCTGGCTGGGAAAGGCTTGAAGGAAGTGAGGTTGCTGACGGAGGCAGCAGGGCGGCAGACAGGCGGTGCACACACCGCAGCCCTCTTAGGATCTTACAACCCACACACACCGGGCACCCTAGTTCCACGCCCCTCTCTGACACACCCTCGGCTGCCCTAGCTCTTTGCACTTACATGCCTTGCATGCGGCTGCTCTAACCCTGAGTGCTAGGGCCAAGTTTACAGGGTGCCTCGTCAACTTTCCACGTTGCCAAAAAAAAAAAAAGCGATCAACATCCAAAGCGTATTTGGGCGTGTCTCTTAAAATACATTGTTAAATATTAAGGCGATGGAATAGAGGAAGTGCTAGAAATCTGCTTTGTGTGCATAGTGTGAAGAGAGGGGTCACTCACAAAACCAGCAGCCTTAGCTGCTAATGGAAAAGCTAGAGGGAGCAACTTCCATCTTGTGGATTTAGGCGGGAAGGCGTTTTTTTCCAACCCTGGGAAGAGCAGAATGGGCCTCTCATCAGGCCCATTGAGAGACAATGGTCCTAGACTCTACAGTGCAATAACACCACTGTGATAACTGGGTTGTGGAGGGTTCCAGCGGAAGGTGGGAAAAGGCCCAGTACTGAAAAGGCAGAGCAAGGCTGGCTTCTCTCAGTCTCTCCTCCATGCCGCTTCTGTTTTACAAAATAATTTCTCAAGGTCTCCTAGATTATTTCCAAAAAAAATGGGGAACTTAAAGATCTGACGTCAGCCACTTGTAGGTTAAAAGATGAAAAGCAATATGAGTTATACCTCCAGGGTCTCTTAGCCCAGAAGCCAGAGGCCCAGAAGGCTCACCATTAAATAAACAAAGCCTCTTTTGCTCACTCACCCACTTCCAGGGACTTCTGATGGTCTGATGGTCCAGGTGTCACCTGCCTCCACTCATTTATATCCCTCAAAGGCCTCTCCTTCAAGGATACCCCCAGAGGCTTTAAAATTACTGATGAGCAGTCCCTCTTTTACTCAGACCAAATATCTACATCTTAGCTCTAGTTGAGTATAAGGAGTAAAGGGCTCTGCAATATCAGTTTTGTGACTCCCGGCCCTCCCTCCCATAGTTAAGTGGGCTGAGAAAGCAGAAGAAGACAGCCAAGGATGAGCTCTACTGAGTTCCCATGGGAACAGAGAGAGGGGATTCTGGTGGTAGGAGTTGAGTGACTTTAGATGTTTCAGGCCTTCAGGATGGATCATCCAGGCCTCACAAGGACAATGCAAAGTGATCATCGCCACCATTCAGCTCTTTGTGGCGATGGGACACATTTACCTTGAACCTTCTTCCCACCTATCTACAGCAAGATTCACCATCCTATGCCAACTGCCAGCCTGAGCTACTGTTAGATAAGGCACATACAGTCCATACACCAGGCTCTGCTAAGAAGAATGTATTAGGCTGGGGGCAATTTCACCTCTCTTAGCTCATATATAAAGTGGGGATATTTCTTAAGTCCAACTTTGTAAAAATTAGACAGGATACTGCACCCAAAGCCTCTGCTAGAGTGCCTGACTTGCCCTTTTCCTCCTGGAGCCAGAATGAGAACTACAGGATCTAAGTGTAATGAGAAGCAGAGATTAGAAAACAGCAAAGGTTCCAGAGTGCTTTCTGGAAGGCAGGAGCAGACCTTGCAAGAGAGAGTCATGGAAGAATGAGGAGGATGTCCTGTGGGAGAGGAGCCAGGACAGGCTTTCACATCTAAGACATCCTGTGTCCTTTTCAGCTTTCATGTGCTGGCCTTGCTGCACCAGTCCCTGGACATAGACATCATAACATGCCGGGTTGGGGTGGGATGAAGAGGACACATACAACTTAGTGCCTTCTCTCCTTTGTCTTGTGGAGAAGATTCTCTCAAGAGCAAGAGCAGTCAGGAATAAGGAGGGGACCACCACACATAGTCCAGAATCTCTTCCTGGGGATAAGAAAGAAGGCTGGGGTGCTCCCTTGCCTTACAGGCGGAAACCAATCAAGAGTTTTAAAAAAATAAGACAGTATCCCATCATGCTAAGACACAGCAGGAAGCACAGAGGTGTACTCCATGGGACAGCAGCCTAAGCTAGGACATTCACCATCAGCCAACCACAACAAACTACCAGGTGCCTTCTCTGTCTCCAGAACTGTGCCAAAGGCTGTGGGAATAAGGCCAGGTGTCTCTGCTAGGGAAGTATTTAGAGACTGAGTTAGTCATGCCTCTGTGAAAAGAGAGGGAACAACCCAAAAGCAAACTGAATCCAGTGAGAGGAAGAAAGTGCCAATGGGTTTCCAGACAGATGTCCGAAGGGATCTCACTGTTCGCAGAAGTGAGATTCACTCTGGAGATGTGAACACACATCAGAGGTTTGGCTAAGGATATTTCAGGCATGGGAGTTATGTGTGAGGAATGACTGAGACATCTAGTTGTTGAAAGGAACCAAGGACACAAGTGGAAGAGGCCTAGTGGGAGTGGATCTAATAAATCCAATTGGGAGGTTTGTACCTCTAGGAACCACTAAAGGCACTGAGCATGTATGTGGCATCATAATTTCAGTGATACTGATATGACAAATTTATAAAAGATAGAGATCAGTTGGGAGGCAGTTGTCACAGCCTTGGCCTGAGGTAATGAGGACCCCCGAAGGAGATGGCAGTGGGCATGGACAGGAGATGGTTGTCAAGAAGCAGTCCTTTCTAAGATGAATCAGCAGGGTGTGGGTGACAGCTTGAGCACAGTGAAGAGGGAGGGAGATTGCTATCTACTCAAGAATGACCAGGCTAGAATAAGGACACCAGCTCTCATTTTGTAGGCTTTGCCACAGGGAGAAAAATAAATAGTGAACTTGATGGTGAAATACTAGTTAACATTCCTTTAATTCTTATGATAAATTCACAGGCTAGGTTAGTGGTTTAACTTACACAAAGTCCTATTCTAAATGGGATAAAGGCAGGCAGCTGGAATTCAGGGTCCTGCATTAGTCAATCTGACTTCCATATGAATAAACAAAATGACAGCAGCTCTTCAGACCTATAAATTCTGTGTCTGCATTAAGGACATCTAACATAATCCCTTTCTCTCTGCCCTGTCTGTGTAAAAGAGATCATGAGAATCAAAAATCCTTTTTGTTATTTATACTTTGGACCTGCCTGGCTTCATCCTTGGAGTTCAAGGCCTGAGGCTAGAAAAGATCCTGTCCACATAAAACAGCTACACAATATCCAGCCCTGAGCCTGGATTATATCTGGGTTTACCTAGTCCTCTTCTAACCACCCCCCACCCCGTTCCTCTCTAATGACAACAGAGCCCCAACTAGCATTGTCTTGGTCATTATGGATCCCAAGGCATGGCCCAAAAGAAAGGAGCTAGCCTGGAGGTTAACTAAACCCTCCAGTTCTCTAAGAGTGAACAAGGCTTCACAGCAGGGTGAGTGAGACTAGATGAGGAAGAGAGAAAGGTATACTGCACTCAGGGGCATTGGTTCCTCTAATTGATTTTAGTCAGTCTTCTCAGTGCTTTATATCCCCTGTAGAGGTAGGACCTCTGCAAGAGGTGGGATCTCTCTGCTGAGCCTCTTCCTAATTCCCAGGGACTAGTCTGTGGCCTCACCCCCCAAGCTCCTGCATAGCCCATTAGAGGAGGAAGAACTTGCTTGTTACAATTTCTTGGAAGGAGAGGGGTAGTGAGCAGGACAAAGCTGTAGCCTTAAGTCATGTACCCTCTGGTGGAAATGCCGTGCCTAACACAGTAAGAACACCCTCCTTGTCCAGGTTTTATGGCATTCCAGAGGAAGACGTGACCAGAATTAGCCTTCCTCCAAAGTGGACAAAGTGGGTTGAAAACTATCCGTGACATAGCTCTAATGTCGTGGCATAGTCAGGGTCACAATATATGCCAGCAAGTTTCAGGTCTTGGACCAGAAAGTAGGTCCTTCTCACCTTATGGTAAGGAGTGAACCCTCACTGTCTTTCAGAAGTTAGAAGGAAAGAAAGAGTCCAGCCTGCAGTTGTGCTACACCACTCAGGATTCCTCTCAGGTGGCTGTTGGGGAAAGACACACAGAGAAAAAGTACCCAAGGCACTTTGGGACACATCTTTCTGTCATCCAAAACAATCTGGGCACAGTTGTGGTTGGTCTGAACTCCTTCCATCAGACTTCCAAAAAAAGGCTGCACCCCAGTCCATCCTTGCTGCCTGCACACTTACATCACAGCCTAAAGAAGCTAGAAGAATCCCCATCCGCAGAGTTATGGCAAGCTAAAAACCCCAGATAGTGCCTTGCCTTCCCTATTGCCCTGACTGTTCTGCTGCCTCTGGCTGGCACGCATTTACCACACCCAGCCTTGCCTAGGACCAGGGCTGTATTTGATAGTCCCCAGCTGCCTGGAACAACCCTGCAGCCTCTCTCAGGCACTGGCCATCTGCCAGGTTACTCAAGGCTAAGACAGACAGGGGCAGTGGCTGCTTCTGCCAACACTCCTGAACAGCTCCTGCTGCCTGGCACCCCTGGGAGAGCTCTCAGCCCCAGTGGCTCCCCACTGAGACCATGTCTTTATTTAGCCAAGCCAGGCAAGAGAGGTGGATCACCAGCACTAGGTCTGAGATGGGCTGTCACTCAAAGGTCCCAGCTCTGTATCCAGGGCCTGGAAAGCAGCTCACAAGGGCTTTTGGACACAGAATGGGAGCAAGAGTGCCACTTTCTAAGCAGAAGTGTCCTCCCTCTGCCTAGAGTGGAGGTTCATCCCATGAGCACATTTATCTGTGTGTCCACCCCATTACCCTGACCTCTTGTTCTGAGGGTTTCTCTCCCCACTATTGGGGATTTTTCTCCTTTTGTCACTATTTCCCTGAGATAATGTTTTCCTGCTGTCCCATCTGGTTTCCTAAGATAGGGAAACCTGAGAAAGAATCTTTAAACACAAAAGAATGAATTGTTAATAGTAGAATCATGACCTCACCTGCTCCCAGGCCCAAGGCTCTTGGGGTTACAAGCAACAAAACTAGCCACAGGATCTGGAGAGAATGGAGGGAAGCCCTCAGATTAAACACACCCGTGGCCGCCAGCTGCCTGGATGCTGCTCTGACATATACACCATTTGTTTTCAATAGAGGTTGCCTTATCACCTCCCATTCCAGGCTGCTGTCACCATAAGGAAGTTACCACATACGTCAGGTAGGTCCCAGGATGGCATCTCAGCACTATAGGCACCTGCTGCCCCCCTACTCCTGGAAGGGACTAGCTGGACCACGCGTCTTCACTCATGATAGCAATGGGAGCTCAGCATCCTGCAGCCTTCCATGGTGCCTTATAAAACCACCCCTTTATGCTGAGTTGGCTCCAGCCCTTCATCCTCTTGCTGTCCTGAGACAACACCTAGTCAGCCGGTGGGGCATCGTGGAAAGAGTCCCAGATTCGGGCTTGAGTTCCTCTTGCTGCCAGCCAGCCGAGAGAGAATGTTGGTACTGTATGGGAGCAGCACAACACTGATAACACAGTGATTTGGTCAGGCCTCAGAAGGATTTCCCAGAAAAGTGAGGGGGTAAAACCAAAATGTTTCCTTCAGGAAACATCCCAGCAAGATGCAAATAAGGTTTACCACAAGCAACTGCCACCACAACCAGACCTACCCTAAACACCATGCCTTCCCCACCGTAAGGAACTGATACCCACCCCCAAAACCATGAGCTGTAATTAATCTCTCCTTCTTCCACCCACTTGCTTCTGTCATAGCAATGAAGGAGGGTTTGTGTACTGTGAGAACCTCTGTCCTCTTGCCTACCTGTGCTGCATCTCAATTCAACTTCCATCTCATTCACCCTCAAAATGAGCCAGCAAAGTATACTCGCAGTCAGCTCTGTACCCAACTGACCGTGTGACCCTAGTCCTCTGGGATTGTGGTTGCCTACCCTGTCAACCTCAAGGCAGGATGATCAAGTGAGATGCTGAGCATGACAGCACTTTGAAGTGTAGTAGACACCCTTCAGGGACAAGAAACTATGAAGGGTTTTTTACGCAGTGAGTCCTGGGGCCTACCTTCCAGCATTTGTTTCAGGAATGAGTTTCCCATGCCCACTGCCCATGGGTCTCTGGGGAAAAGAAGAGCCTCTCTTTTCAAAGGTGGAGAGACAGAAGCTTTCTGGTCCCCCTGTGGGTGACACCCTCTTAGCACTTCTTAAAACCTGCTGAAAGGTTCGTGGTTTTGTCTGTACCTCTCCAACTCAAAGCTCTATTGAGTAGGCAGAACCTGTATCTCATTGTCACTATACCCTCAGAGGTTTGTACACAAATACCCAAGAAGTGCTGAATGGATGGATGGACAGACAGACAAGTGGACAGATGGATGGATGGATAAATGGATGGACAGACATATGATGCCTCTTCTGGGTCTGGTACCACCTCCTCTTTCCTGTCCTAGGAGTCTCTGGATCTAACAGACTCATATAATAACTGTGCTTGCTTCCTCCTGCTCTGTTTTCCATAGGAAAAATTGATAAATCTGACCAGAGGATTTTTTTTCTTTTGAAGGTTTAAATTATTTTAATTCAAACTAGATTGATTTATGCTCTTGCCTTAAAAATCTAATTCTATAAAGATTTATCCCATTAATGGGAGTTGAACCCTTTAGAATTCCTGCTTGGCCCAGTGAGCATCCTCTTTCTTACATGTTAGTGATATAAGATGGCGGTAATCCTCCAGCCTCTGCATTCTGGCCCAGGGACCTCAATAATTTTTTTTTTTTAGTTAGAAGAAGGAAAAAGAAGCAACAATGTAAGCTCTGGGCCTGATTGAGCCCCCCAACGTGGATGAAAAGGATACAGCCCACAGAGAACTGGCAGTGGTGCAGAGAACAAGGGTTTCCCATAAAAGATACCTTCCCTCCCTGCAAGCACAGAGTGACCACATGGGTGCAAGAGGAATTAAGAGTTAATGGAGTCAGTATCTTCATTCATCTGAGGACCCCTGGTGACCCCATGGCAGGAAACAACTTGGCTGAGGACATCCCGAGCTTACTGCCTCACTTTCCAACACCCTGACTACTGTCTGTTTCCTCTCATCCAGCTGCAGTTTCGCAGGTGAGTGTGGTAAACAGATCCTAATCGAAGTGATAATCCATTTAGTTTGAGTTGCCAGTTCAGCGTGTGTTCCAGAACCTTCAACTCTGACTGGGTTGTTTTTTGTTTTGCTTTGTTTTGGTTTTTTGGCCATCAATAGTAATCAATCACTGGATTCTTCAATGCCTTCTTATTACTTCTCTCCCCAAAACACGTGCATTTGGAAGAAATGTTAACAGAGTCGGGCCTTATGCAAGCTAATGGCTCTCTCACAGGCAAAGTCAGTCACCAGAAGAAAGGGGTTGGAATGAGATGAAGAAGCAAACCTGCAGCCTTCTCGGGCCACTCCTTCCCCTTACCACACACTTGAGTTTCATTGATCAAGCTGAGACTGCTCATAGAAGCTCATAAAACAGCCACATTAGGCGCTTGGAGCTTCTAAGTTCACAGCCGTCATTTGTGAAGACCAGTTCCATGAATCCTGAGATCCCATTCATCTGGGGCCTGCTGTGAGGTAGCTGTATAGCAGTTCCCTGCATCCTTCAAATGGCACTCAAGCTGGCCTGTGCTATGCCTGCCCATCCATATGAAAGGGAAGTGGAGTGTCTACAATGCATTTCAGAAGGGAGGCACTTTCGTACACCTTTGGAGGTAGGAAGTAAGGGGTTTGTGGGCAAAGATCACCCATATTGGACTGTGACTACCCATTAAAGAAATCCCTGCTAAGAAGCCTTGGGGGAGGAATGTTGTCACTCAGAGCTCTGGTCATAGTGTCCACAACAGATATCCCATCCACTGTCCTCTTGAACTCAGATAAGGAGGCAGGATCTTCCCTCTGACCACAGGGAACAGCCAGGTAGTCACTCAGACATCCAGGCTAATTCATACATGCCGGTGAGTGCTTATCTACCCAGAGAACATGGGCTCCTCAATCAATGAGGCAGAAGAAGAGGGAGCAGATGTCAGGGGACAGATGTCAGGTCAGAGGTGGTACAAATGCTTGACACGTGATAACCCATTAGTCAGAGCCCACTACATAGGCCCACCCATTAACACTGGGACCAGTGGATGTGAGGACATAGAAAGAATGCCTGAGGGACAACAGAATGTGGGTGTTTGACTAAGCAGAGGGTCCTTTAAGGACGTCTGAATCTGACTCTCTTGGGGCCAAGAAATTGCTGGGATCTGGAATTGAATATGCATTCCTGCTACCTCCAGAGCAGCCTATCATGGCAGAGAACTGAAGAGGAACCACCAGACTCCAGTTGCTTTTGAGATTCCAGTGAACAGAGTTATCACAACAATCATAACCGACATTGATTGAGCATTTTCTGTGCCAAGCCCATATCACCTGTATTAGTTCACTTACGTTTCACAATAGCCTGGAGAGATCAACAATGCTGGTCAGAGAGTCATTTGATCTGTGGGCACACTGGAGGACAAGTATCATATTCTCCATAGTCTTTAATTAGTTAAAAACACTATGAGATTCTATGCAGAAATACTCTGTTTCCAAAAGCACATCAGTTTTACCACCAAGCCATACTACTATTTCCCACGGAACTGGTTCACTAACATAAACACAGTTTGCAAACCCAAGACCTAAGGTTCTCAGCCTGGATCTTCCATCACACTCATGATCTTGGGTAAGTCACGTTACCTCCCTGAGCCTACATCTCCACAACCATTAAACAGAGTCACTTGAAATGTCTATTATTCATTCTCTCTAATGTCTTATAGGAAAAAGATTTTGTTAGCTTAAACTCCCTGCTATTTATTACATGACACAAAAATATACCTGTGGACCACACATCCCCTAGAGATGAGGCAAGAATCTGAAGAGGGGTCACACCTGTTAGATAGGGATCAAAACAGGACAGATTTATGATCCCCTGAGACACACCTGAATGGACCCCTGCAGAGGTTTTGCAGCATCTCTCAGAGGGACAACTACATCAATAAGTTCTATCATATGGTGGGTGTTGTTGAAGAGAGAAGTGCTCAGCCATTCCATCTTACTCTCCTACCCCTGCGATCTGACCCTTGGTACCACTTACAGCACTTCTTCCTTTCTACCAGCTTTTAATTTCATTCTGCCCTACAACTCCAATGCCAGCCTACCCAGTCCATAAGTCTGTCCCCAGAAGTGACCACCACCTTCCTTAGCCTTTCATAGTGCTTCTCTTGTGAGTCCTTTCCACCTAAAATGGCCTCCCATTGTCTCCGTCTGTCAAAACTCTCTCTCCCCAGGAACACATAACAGTGTCAGCAGCAGTTATCTGAGGGTGATAGGATTCCAGATTATCTCTATCTTCTTCTTTCCAATTTCCCCTTTCTGCAGAACTGGGGGGGGAGGGTTGAACACATATTATGTCTATTATCATAAAAATGCAATGCTTTAAGTTAATGCCCTCCTGTGAGCCTCACTCCCTGCCCTAGATGACAGTCCTCTTTCTACTGAGAAATTCTCAAGCTCTCAGCCCCATCATAAACTGTTTTACACTGTGTGGGACTGAGGAGATGATTCCATCATTAAAATGCTTGCACACAGACATGAATACTTGAGCTCAAATTCTCAGAACCCACATTAAAAGATACATAGAGTCCTAGCACTAGGGAGGCAAAGACAAAGGGATTCATAGAACTTGCAGGACAACTAGACTTGCCGAATCACTGAACTCCAGGTTTAGTAAGAGAGACCATGTCTCAAAAAGCAAGTTGGGAACCAATCAACAATGCCTTTATTCACAGCCCCAGCAACCTTCATAGCTCCTTCTGGAACAACAACAAAAAAAAATACTTTTTAAAAATCTATTTGGTAGGGACTGTGGAGGTAACTCAGTCAGTAACATACTTGTCTTGCAAGTATGAGACCTGAGTCCAATCCCTAGAACACATGTTAAAAGTAAGCTTGGTGTGGTGGCATGTACTTGTTATCCTAGTGCTGAGGGATATAAAGCAACCCATCTTTTTACCATTTTTACCCATCTGTGAACCCTACAATAACAATATACCAAGCAAGATGTACCCACTTGTGCTATTATAATAGTGACACTACTGTTATGGGGGTAACCAACCACTCTGCAGCTTGGATCTGAGGCCCATTCCACAGGAGAGAGTCCATGCCCACTACTATAACCTAATCAAAAACCCATGGTGGTGGCGGTCACAGACCTTAGAAGGAAACCAACTGAACGCTGTTGCTTAGCTAAAATGACAACTTCAAACTTCCTTCCAAATACTTATGTTTATACTCACAGACAAATGCTACTCTCAGACTTTATCAGAGGAGCTTCCCTTTCCAGTGAATGGTGTTGAATGCAGTGACTACAACAAGACACTGAGAATAAGTGACAGATGAGTGGCCAGCCCTAAATATGACATCTATACCATTCACATAAGGTTCAAGGAAAGCTATGGAAGATGGGGAAGAAAGAATGTAAGAGCAGAAAGACAGGCAGGGATACATACAGCCCTTAAAATCATGAACACACAAGAGCTGTGGATGCCTGTATTCGGTATGCACAAGAATTGGCCTGTCATTAGCCAGGAATGGGTGGAGGAGGGTCTCAGGGACCCTACCCTTCACTCCTGAACTATTTGCTAGTGATAGATGCAAGAAAAGGAGAGTCATTTCTTTCATTTGTGTACTCACTAGTGACCCTATCAGGCTCCAGTGAGTAGTTTCAATTCAGTGGTCCTCGTTAACTAAATGATTCACACAGTGAAAGTCACACATCTGGAAAAAAGACAGTTTGGTAGAATAGAAGATTGATAGGAGAGGGGAGACAGTAACTAGAATGCATTACAATGCTGCCAATCAACAATCTGAATTCAATCCCCCAGAGCACACATGTGTGTATTGACCCCCATACACACATACACACACACACATACAAGCACACACTAAATAAGTAAATAAATAAATAAACTGAGCAGGGGCGGGGGGGAGAGGGGAAACTCAGACATATTGGCAGGCACTTGTAATCTCAGGGCTGGAGGGCGGGAGACAAGCCGATCCCTGAGGCTCACTGACCAACCAGCCTATCCTATCAGTGCTCCCCAGATGAGTAAGAGAGCATTTCTCAAAAACAAACAAACAAACTAGAGCTGGTGAGATGGCACAGCAGCTAATGGTGTTTGCCACCAAGCCAAACAACCTAAGTTTGATCCCCAAGACCTATATGGTGGAAGAAAAGAACCAATTCCTGAAAGTTGTCCTCTGACTTCCACATGCATGCTGTGGCACACACATACCCACTTCATACACAAGTGTGTGTGTGTGTGTGTGTGTGTGTGTGTGTGTGTGTGTGTGTGTGTATTACAAGGTAAATGGCTATTGAGGAAAAACACTCAAACCCAATGTTGACCTCTGGAATCTACACATATACGCTCACATGCACACACACACACACATGCACACATATCATACATACACACACACATCACATCACATTACAACACACACAAACATCACATCATATTATAACACACATGCATCATAATACATCACACACATATCAAATACACACATCATACATATACATTTTATCTGAAGTCTTCAAAATCCATGGATATAAAATCCAAGGACATAAAGGTCTAACTATGCTTGCCAGATGGAGGTTATGGTGATGGCTCAGAACAAGCATACAGTGGGCTGAGGACCTTGAGTTTATATAATCCAATGTCCTACATTCATACGGACTGTTCCTGACACTTCCTTTGCCCACTAATTGAGTTTTATTAGCCCTACTGCATGAGCAGTCAAATGAGAACTGGGAAGGGAAGGCTTGTTGCCCCAAGAGACCAGAACCCACATGGCCTGTCGCCCTGCCCAGTACCTTAACCACTAAACCACAACTGCCACTCCAAGACCTTATTAATAGCCATTTCTCTCTACAGTCAGGGGCTGGACATGGCTTGCCAGGTTAATAATTTGTTTATTAGGCATCTAATGAATTACTTGTTAATTGCTAACTTGATGAACAGCCAGCAGTCCCCATCTGCCTGGAAAAACAGCAACAAAATAACCGCAGAAGAGCCAGCCAAGCCCCAACAACTGCAGAACAGCAAAGGGTGGCTGCTCCCTCGACTGGAAGTCTGTCTTTGACAGTTTTCTGAGCATGGCCAGGTGGGCATGAGAGGACATCATCCATGAAGCCATTTCTTACTGGATAAGTCCTGTCTGGAAACTTACTGTCCTAAAACCTGAGTGTCCCCTGATCCTTTGAGCCTCTCTTCTCCAACTCTGCCCCTTCCATGTTCTTTAATTTATATTTTCTCTAAGCTTCCATCATTTGAAGTCAACACTACTCCATGCAATATAAAGTCATCTTGTACTACATGTGCACACACAATGAGGAGCCATCCTATTCCATTACGGTGTTGATCCCAGCCCCACATCTAGAAGGAAGCTGATGTCTCCTCTGGACATCCCTGCTTCCTGAGAGCAGAAATTACATCATTCTCGTATGTCCTTGACTTTCCTGTGTCATAAGTGGTGACTAGCGGGGCAAAGGAGAAGTTCATACTTTCCCACATGTGTCTATTATCTGTCTACCCAAGCTGCCATAACAAAAACACCACAAACTGTAGGGTTTAAACAATAAGTATTTTTTTTGAAGTTTTGGAGGTTGGAGGTCTGAGACTCAGGTGTGGGTAAAGGTGGTTTCCTTCAGATCTCTCTCCATGGCTTGTAGATGCCATCCTCTGTATCTACACATGGTCTTTTGTTGTTATTGTTACTGTTGTTGTTGTTTGGGGGGACAGGGTCTCATTATGTAATTCAGGCTGGCCTGGAACTCAGTATGCAGCACAGGATGGCCTCCAGCTCTTGATCTCCCTGTCTCTGACTCTGTCTCCTGGATACTAGGATCATAGGCGTCCATCAGCATGCCCGGTCTCACATGCTCCTTCTCTGTGCATGGATCTCCCCAGTGTCTCTTGGTGAGCCCAGAATTTCTGATCTTGTGAGGACAACAGTCACACCGAATCAGTGGCCCACTTATAATACTAGTTTCATTCTCATTTTCTGTCACCGACATCTTTAAATATTTTGCCTTCAAATACAGACAGTTGTAGCCCAAATTCTTGGAGTTAAGACCTCTACATGCACATGTGAGCTACATAATTCAGACTGTGATGGACTCTTGCCCTATAATGGCAGTCTCAGTGCCAGGCACATATCCCTTGCTCACTTCATGCTCTGAAAGTGACAGGCAGCCCATGTTCTCCATGAACTTGATTGTCTGGATTTCCAGTCTTGCAAACAGACTGAAAACCCCTGGTAGGGTACTTAAGAAAAAGCCTCCAGGTCATGTCTGCTCCAAATCCTAATGGCCCTGGTATTTTAGAAATCACTTTCCAATTGTGCTGAAACATGCTGGTGATTCCTTGCATTTGCATAGCAGTATCTCTGAGCAGATCCTTCCAGCTCTGCTGGGGAGGGGGAAAAGGTGAGATCTTTGTGCCCATCTTATGGGCTAAGAATTGAATCGAGAAGGAATGAGTCAACGTCCTCAAGTCAAACCTGGTCAGTGGCTTCCCCCGCCCCCCCAAGACTCCCTTGATCCCCTGTAGGAGAGACTTGGGATTTTAATTATCAGTGTACAAGCACCTAGCCCAGGGCCAAGTCAAGCGATCACAGGCCAAAGAGACTAGACATTGCTGATATTGGAAAATGAAGGAAGGCTTTTGCCAGAGCTGCTAAGAGTCAAGACTGAGCCCCAGTCAGTCACCAAAACCCCTGGGAGGCAAGACCGGACCTCAGACCACATAGCTAGGCAGCTTTGGGGTCTGAGCTTCCCAAACTAGACCTGCTCTTCAGTTGGAGCCTCAAAGGCCAAGGTTAAGTTGGAAATGAGTTTGGGAATCTTCCTATTATGGCTTCTACATGGCTGTAAGTGACAATAAGAAAAACGTGCTTAGAGTACAGTTGTGCATGATTTCATATAGTATTTATTTTTATCTCCTTCTATCACAGGTATTTTTAGAAGCTGCCTCAAATGCATTGTGGAATGGTGCTGTGTATGAATTTTAAGAAGGCACTATCTTGCTTTCCCTCAGAGAGTTGCTTCAAAGTGGTTAAGAAAGACATTACACCCATTTGGCAGATGAGTGAAAGAAGACAGGGAGGGGTCAGTATTTGTCCTATTTGTCTAACACTATTCAGGGATGCTCGATGTACTCTATACTCTTCATTCCCAGATTCAGAGAACAGAGGGACCCTGAGGACCTGGACCAGGAGAGATCACGTCAAGGTCTGGAGAAGAAGAAGGCCGGTTCTGTCTGCACCATGTACTTCTTTGGGATGACACCAAGTATTGAAACAATCTGTACCTGACCAATTTTGGGTGACACACACTCCTCGAGCTCCCTCCAGGTCCTATGACCTTCTGTGTTATGCCCAGGATTGGTACCCACATGCTTGCTTAGATGGCAATGACTTCTGGATTTGCAACCCATTAGCCCAGGAAGTGCAGTGCAGCAGCTTTGCATCCTTCAGATGCCAAGAACCATTAGGGGAGGGAGGGAGGTGCGGAACTAGACCCCCACAATGCACTTTCATGCATCCCTCAGTCAGAAGCCGTGCCTTGCTCCACAGGATGGAGTCTGGTACCCTCAACCTCTAGTTTGTACTACCCTTAACTCAGCACAATTGGATCACATGTGCTACCCTGGCTGACTTCGCCCTAACACAGAGTCTGAAATAGACTATAGAAGTTAACTATGGTTTCTCTATACACATCTGAGCCACTACTCTCTCACCTCTGCATTCTTCTGTGATGAGTACAGGTATCCCGAAGCTAACCATCCCTACTCCATCCATAGCACTCTGGACTTTGGGTGAGGAAATGTCCCCCAACACAATCCACTTCGAGTCCCTCCTCAACACTTTTCTGGTTTGGGTATGCTCAGTCTCCCTTTCTTTGATTTTTCCCTCTAACTGAAAAATGAGTCTCAGATGATCTTCCAGGAGGGCCTTCCTTTCCCCTGGCAGAATCATTTCTGGACACTTGCTGCCAGGAGAGATCAAAATACACCACCACTTGGTATAAGCTCCTTGGCATTCTGAGCATCCAAAACAGCTGGGACTTGGGGCAATAGGACACAGCAGGTCTCACCTGGAACTAAGAGAAATGGAAGTGTCAAAGGAGCTGTCATATGGAGACTTAGTCTCAGTGTGATCGAAATGACAGTGCAAACCCGGGAGAATGCAGTTGCAAGAGTGGATTGTGGACCCACCATGGATCAGTGACATGGTAACTGGGATGTCGGCTGTGCAGCCTGAATCTTTAGGGACTGTGGAGCAAAAGACAATGGGTGGGGGAGGGGGAGCATGGAGAGATAGCCCAACAGTTAAAATACCTGCCTCACAAACATAAGGACTGGAATGTGGATCTTAAGAATCCAAAAAAATGTCAGGTGGGTGTTAATCCCAGTGTTCAGGAGACAGAATCAAGTGACCCCTTAACTAAGCCATCTGGCTGCAGTAGGCATATTCATAAGCTCTGGATCCATTGAAAGATTCTGCCTCAATAAATAAGGTGAAGAGCCATTCATAGAGGAAGAGCCATAAAGTCTCCACACTCATATACACACATGTGCACACAGATGTATCCCCACACAAAATATCTGATTTAAAAAAAAAAGGACAAGGTGAAGGCCCCCAGAATGTGGTGAGAGGTACATAAATGAGGTTCAATTCCCCCAAGGCTAGGGTTTGGGTGGCCAGGAGAAGCCCCTCCTCCAGTCCTCCCTCTAGATAACCCTGAGAGAAGAGGAACTGGAAGGCAGCCTGGCTCATTATGGGTGGGCCACCTCTCCTTCACCTGCTAAAGAACTTTGCACTTCAGTTCTCTCCAGGAAACCTACTTTCTAATTCCACTGTTTTGGCAAACAGGCCTGTAGATGCTCCTTCCATGGTTCAAGAGAAAAGGCAAACAACCAACTTCAGAGACAGAGCCAAGTCCGGCTGGGTCACAACACAACAGGGTAGCACAGGCACCTTTTATTCATCTATCTATCATCTATCTATCTATCTGTATCTGTCTGTCTGTCTGTCTATCTATCTATCTATCCATCTCTCTATTTATTTACTTATTTTTTGGCCAGTGGAGGCACAGCCGGCTGCATCTCTCTATACTTTCTATCTTCTGCCACCCAGAAACAGAAGCAAGGTCTGGCCTCCCTAGTGGGGAGACATCCTAGCAGATTTACCTCAACCTATGCAGCAGGAAGAGAACAAGACTCACAGGAGCTGATTGCCTGGACACTGAACCCCCTTGGGTTCCCAAGCCCAAACCTGAGCTTTGTCTTAACAGCTCTTAGAGAATGCTGGGAAAGTTTGCCCAGACTGAATGAATCCCTCCCAGGAACTACTCTCCAAGCACCTCCTCAAACATCACCAGCAGCCAGAAGCCTAAGAATGTGATGTCTGAACTAGTATGTTAACATGTCCTTCCTCCACCTGGCACTTCGGGTCTGTTTGGAAAACAGTCCTTATCTCCTTACTTAGTTAGTTACTTAGTTAATTACTTAGTTGCTTAGTTAGTTAGCTAGTTAGTTAGTTAGTTAGTTAGTTAGTTAGTTAGTTAGTTAGTTAGTTAGTTAGTTTCTTGGTTGATGTTATTGTTTTGGGTTTAGGATGAAGAGGATGTCTTAGGATTCATTTCTATTGCTGTGAAGAGACACCATGCCCCCCCACCATAATTCTTATAAAGGAAAGCATTTAATTGGGGCTGGCTTACAGTTTCAGAGGTTTAGTTCATAATTGTCATGGCAGAAAGTATGGAGGCAGACATGATGCTGGAGAGTTAGCTGAGAGTTCTGCATCTGGATCCATAGGCAGCAGGAAGTGACTGTCACCCTAGACCCCAACTTGAGCATTTGAGACCTCAAAGCTGCCCTCCTAATGACACACTTCACACAAAGCCACACTCACTCCAACAAGATCACACCTCTTAATAATGCCACTCCCTATGAGCCTGTGGGGGCCATTTTTATTCAGTCCACCACAGGGGGCTTGAAGGGAGATGTTTGCTTGTTACAAGTTTTGCCATATAGTCTAGACTCACCCAAAACTCACTGTCTTCTAGGCTGGCCTCAAACATGAAAGCCTCCTGCCTCAGTGTCCAGAATACTAGTAGTACAGATGGAGGCTACTATACCCAGCCTCTTATGAGTCTTCAGAGTCCTCAAGGCCCAAGCTCCCTTGTAGAAAGAATTAATTAAATTATTAAACGGTATTTAGGTTATATTTAATTGGTTTGGAGGTTGTTAATCCTTAACCCACCATTATAAATGAGCACACAGACACCCCTGATGGATTCTAACAAGTCTTGGCCTGAATTGTGCAATCCTAGCCCATCTAAGCTAGCTCTTAATTCTCTTCCCCAAATATGACCCCATATATACATACGTCCCTTTGGACTGCCATTCTCCACGCTATGCTGATGTTCCAGGCCACATGGATCTTCTTTCATCTACTCCATCTTGTGTCTCCTTCTTCCTACTCCAGCTGCTTATCTTCCCAAGATGCTCTCTATTCTTCCTTGTAACCGGTCTTCAAATACTTAGGAGCCAGGGATCCCCTAGGTACAAACCTCCCTCGCCCCAGATTCCAGGACTGCCCTGACAGCTAGTTTTCCCCAGGAGAGAGTGGAGGTCTGTCTCCATCCCCACAGCACCCCACACTCATTGCAAAGGAGGGCTTAGCCTTTTAATTAAACATTAAAAACTATACAGACTCACAAGAAATTGTAAAAATAGTACAGAACAGTCTTGTGGACCCTTTGATCACATTCCTGGAATAGTAACAATTTACATAACTGAGCTGTAGTATCAGAACCAGGAATTAGCAATGATACCATATGTATGTGTAGGTCTGGGCCAGGGTGTCTCATGTGTACATTCATGTATCAAATCCAGAACTGTCAAAGATTCCCCACATCCTCCCTTTCACCCTCTGCAGTCTGCATCCTACTCTGTTTTGCATCTCTGTCACTGAGTTATTTACAGTCTCTGCCCCCAAGGAGCTTGTGGCCACTGAAAGTCACCTCACAGCCTGGGTGGATCCCTCACAGCCTGGGTGGATCCAGGCTGTCTGGGACAGAGTGACCCTCAGGGCAGGAATCCTGACCTCATTTGGAGGCAGTCACCCACATACTGAAATGCCATATTCCAGCCCTCACCTGCCCATCTCAGGTCTGCCAGAGAACCTGTCCCAGTCAGATTCCTTGTCCCTTGCTGCTCTGTACTATCCCTCATCTTCTAGCCCTCCGGGCACTACCAAATTCAGCTTGCTCTCTCTGCTGCCCCCACCAGGCACACTATGCTATAAACAACTCAACCATAGGATTTTAATTTCAAATTCTCTCAAGTCATACTTCCCCAATAGTGTACCTACATAATTCATTTTTATTACCTAAATATAGGGCTTAATATTGGTCCCTGTTAAATTTCATCTTGTTTGTTTCAGGCTTCATTTGAGCTTGTCAGGATGTTTTCAAACACTCAGCTCTCTCTCTGGACTTCAATTATCCCTTCTAACTGTCATCTAAAAATTAAATAATCCTGCTCTCTGTGCCTTTATCCACGTCACAGATGAAATTAAGAAATTGAATAGGGTCAGGGCAGAGAGCTGCAAGGCGAGGGGCCCTTCTTGGTGAAGGAGATTGAGGTTTGAGGTGTAATCTTTCGGGAGAATTACTCTGCAGCTCTCTGTCTACGCAAGCACACTGCCAGCTACATTTCACTTTTTCACTTATTCACAAGGCTGCCAGGAGCGATTTTATACTGACTGCTCATGAAGAGACAAACCTCCAATAGGTTTTGCAAGCTTGGGAATAGAAAAGGAGGTCTCGTGTCCTCTCATACCAGAGTCACAGTGGCTTTGGGTTCCCATATTTCCCTGAAGACCTGATTCACAGATATTCTGAGGAATCTCTGGGGTTGTTCCTCAATGCTCCCTGGCCCCTAGCCAAAAAGAAAACAGACATTCGACATTCAGAGGTGGGCCTCACTGACTGACTTTGCTGTGGATTCCTGCTCAACCTGAGATCAGGATGGCTCTCAAAAGTGGGAAAGTTTGGACCTTAAGTCTGTCCAGAATCCAAATACTATATGCACCTTTAATCAGATATATGTAGCTTTCCTCCAAGCCCATATACAGTTCCACATTAGCCCTGGGTCACATTTCTCTCTGCCTAGTGCTAAAATCGACCTCCACCCCCTCCTACTATAAGCTACCTCATAGGATGGACACCAGCTTTTTCCTACTCTATAGTAGGAAAAAGATACTATATACATCAGCCACAGCCACTGATACAGTAGTATCCCAGTGTAAGGATAAAGCCTACTTGCAAGTTTCCCAAAGACACCTCTGCTCCCAACTAAGTTCAGAAAAAAAAAAATAGCAAAATAAGGGAGGGGTGGCTCACATGACCACCTGGGATCCTGAAGTTCACAAACAGTAGAGAGGACTAAGTCTTGAGCTATACCACCCACAGCAGCTCCTGAAGAACATAAGTTCCTGTTTCACTGATTTACCAATCAAAAAGCCATCAGAAGGAAGAAAGCACACTGGGTTGATCCGCTTTGTTCTAAGTAACTCGTGCTGGCTTCCAACAATAATCTTTCTTTTCCAAGAACTCACAAATCATTGTTTCGGTCCTGTTTTGGAATTTTTGCCAAGAATCCACATTGAAATTGCTGCCATAATCACTTGCAGAGTCAAGAAAGGAGCAGGCTATCTGGGCCCAGTGGGTGGGTACAGGTCTTATTAAGTTACAGGCGGGTACCCTAGTTTGCTTTCTGTTGCTGAGATAAAACACTGACAAAAAACAGCTGGGGGAGGAAGGGATTATTTCAATTTACAGGTTGAAGTCTATCATGGAGGGAAGCCAGTCAGGAGCTCAAGTGGGAAACTGAAGGCAGGAGCCGAAGCAGAGGAACAGAATGCAGCTTACTGATTTACCCCAGGCTCACATTCAGATACCTTTGTTATACAGCCCAGGCCCAACTGCCTAGGGATACTAGTACCCACAGTACCACCAATCATCTACCAAGGATGATCAACAGACATCCCCAGAGGCCAAGCTGATGGAGGTAAATCTTCAGCTGAGGATCCCTCTTCCAAGATGTGTCAAGTTGACAGACAAGACGAGCTACCCACCAGGCTTCCGTACATCCCATCAGTGTGACCAGCATCTCTCACTCTCACTCACAGTCATACTTTCTCTGTTTCATACACATAGGATCCCCTAGAAATTACAGAGAACCCCCAAATCCCCTCTAACATGAACACAGAGATGCCTAAAACCAACATCCCCCATATCTTCCAATCTGCCTTCTTTGTGCCTCTTTCAAAATCAATCTGCCCTTCCTTCTCCCTCCCTCTGCTCTCCCCCCAGGGATAATAGATATCTTCATAGCTATATAATTGAGACTGTGGCTAGGCAGCCATGTGATCAACAGCAAAGAGGAGCCTGGCACCAGGGATGGTGCTCAAGTAAGCTCTGAGCCATGCCATGAACACACCTCCATCTGTCAGCGTGGTCCTCCCTGCATGGTGAGTTGATGGAGCATTGACTGCTGGTTTCCTAGCATCCTTGTCTGTAGACGCAGCAAAGACACAGCCTCTTGTGGAGGAAGGAGTTCTAAACCTTAGACTTGAATCTTCTCAGAATTACAGTAATTAAAATTGAGAAGAACAGAACACCAGGGTTTCCTCCATAACCAACCACTTCTGGGCTGACAGCTGGGAAGGTCCAACTTTAAGGTCTCTCTGTCCTGCTTTTAAGGTGCACCCCTCCCTCTTTCCTTCCTGTCACTCTTCTCCTCTTCTTCTCAGGACTTAGGGAGCTCAAGGCTCTTGTTTTCCTATTCATAAAAGTGTTGTTTCCCATTCATTAGAGTTCCTTAGAAACATGAGCACTGGTGAACTCTAGTTCTTACCATTTCAAGATGAGTCTGGGAAGGGGCACAATGAAGTGTTTCCTCCAAACTTGGGGTTGGAAGGGACTCAAATTCCATCCAGACCTATCTGCTAATTCTGTATATGAGGAAACTAAGACTCCAGACAACATGAAGTTGAACTTTCTTTTCAGCCAAAAGGTCCCAAGCCAGGCTAGGAACTCAGTTCTCCTGGCAACAGGTTTATTTCACTGCGTCAGGACTGGTTGCTGAAGCCAGGTACTGTACTAGACATTTTACATAAACTATATCTAAATTTCATAGCAATCTTCTAAGCCATCATTATCTCAAGTTTGGGTTGAGACAGTGGAGGGACTTGCCCCAGACCACAAGGGTAAGAGCTGGTGATGAGAGAAAAACACTCATCCCATTCTTCTTTGTCTCCTGCATCCACCAAGCCCAAGGCAGAAACAAGTCTGATGGCTGCGGTGGTTTGAATGACAATGCTGCCCATGACCTCATATGCTTGAATGCTTAGTCCTTAGTTGGTGAAACTATTTAGGAAGGATTAGGAATTGTGACCTTGTTGGAGGAGGTGTGTGTGGGTCACTGGGAGTGGACTTTGAGGTTCCAAAAGCCCACACCAGGTCCAGTCAACTCCCCCCTCCCCTTTACCTCCAACTTCCAGATAAGATGTAGGCTCTCAGCTACCGCTCTAGCACCAACCCTGCTTACCTGTCCCATTCTCCCTGCCTTGATGGGCATGGACTCAGCCTCTTAAACTGTAAGCAAGCCCCTAATTAAATGGCTTGTTTTTATACGTTGCCTTGTTAGTAGTGTCTCTTCACAGCAATACAAAAGTTATTAAGACGGGAAAGTTTATAAGCACATTAGAGAAGAAACCCTTCAAGTTGCATACAGGAAGGGCCCTAAGTGAGGTCTCTATCATTACATTCTACTAAAAGAGTATAACCCAGACAATGAAGACCAGACGTGCACAGCTATCAACAAACTGGGACTGAGAAGGAAAGGAACACCCAAGTATAATGCCTTGGGCTTAGCCTTCAGAAGAGATTAGAAAAGCTGAGGAAGCATGAGGAGGACCTTGGCTTTGACAGAATCTCAAGATGAAGACAGTAAGACACTTAAGTCTCTGCATTAGGTACCTTTCTGTTGCTGTGATAAAACACCTTGTCCAAACGCTTTACCATTCAGAGGGATAAGGATCCATCAAGGCTAGAAGGCATGACAGCAGGCAGACACAGCAGCCAGAGAAGGAAACTGAGAAGTTACCTATCACCTGCAAGCAGGAGTAAACTGGAAATAGGTGAGGCTGTATAGACTCTGGGCTGGTTAATTTTTCATTTGTTTACTTGGTTGGTTGGTTGCTTGGTTGGTTGGTTGGTTGTTTTTGTCAATATGACGCAGCCAGAGTCATCTGGGAAGAGGTAACCTCAACTGAGAACGTGCCCCATCAAACTGACATTTTCTTTATCATTGATGCAGGAGAGCCCAGCCCACTGTGTTCAGTTCCACCCGTGGGCAGGTAGTCCTAGGTTGTACAAGAGAGAAAACTTAGAAAATCATGGGGAGCAAGCCGATAAGAAATGTTCTTCCCGTGGCCTCTGCCTCAGTTCCTGCCTCAGTTCCTGCCCTGACTTCCCTGCATGATGGACTGCAACTATAAGCAAAACTAAACTGGTTCCTCCCCAAGATGCTCTCAGTCATGTTCTTCATCACAGCAATAGACAGCAAGCTAGGGCAGTCTGAAAGCCCACCCGGAGTGACACACTTCTTCCAGCCAGGCTACTCCTCCTGGAGCCTCCCCAAATACCACCACCAACTGGGGACTAAAGGCTCAAATGCCTGGAACTACCAGGGACATTTCTCATTCAAATCACAACTTCCCTTAAGTATTGGTGTCTCTGCACATGAAAGCAAAGGAACCCAGATGCCCACTCCAGCCTCCTAATGTCTGCCCACCTTCTTCTCCCATCTTCCCTCTGTGTTATGGGCCAAAGAGGGTGTTGATAAGACTTGAGAGAGGGCACTGTAGTTGGATGTTCATTGTCTCCTCCAAACTCATGTTGAAACTTATTTGCTCTGTAGTGTTAGGATGGGGGATGTTGGGGGCAGCATTTGTGTATGTGTGTATTATTGCAGGGGGTGCATGGTCTCATGCATATCTCATGTATACAGGTACATGCAAGGAATATGTGCGCATGTGTGTGTATGTTCACGTGGAAGTCAGAGGTCACCCTCAGGTGTCATTGCTTAGGAGCTATCTACCTTGTTCATTGAGTTAGTGTCTCTCGCTGGGACCTAGGACTCACTGATTAGCCTATGCTGACTAGGACACCCTGTCTTAACCTCTCCAGGACTGACAGCACATGACATCATGCCCACCTCTTTTATGTTGATGTTGGGGGTGGAATTCAGGTCCTTGTTCTTGCACAGCAAGCACCATACTAAGGCATCCCTCCAGCCTCCCCAGTGTTTTCCTTGCCATAATACATTAACTCTCTCAGGACTTTGAGCCCCTTTCCCTTTTTCACAAGTCCCCATTTGCCCTTTCATTGTTCTGTCAAGATTTGAAACAGCATGAGATCCTCGTGAAACTGAACAGATGTCAGTATTTTGCTCTTGCCTTTCTCAGCCTCCAGGACCACAAGCCAAAATAAACCTTTTTTCTTTATAAATTATCTAGTATCGAGTGTTCAGTTATGGCAATGGGAAATGGATGAAGATAGGAAGTGATGGGATTATTTTACTCCTAAACACTAGCTCCATTTAATGTCCCTCTACCAAGGCTCTTGAAATGGTAAAAGGCTTTGACAGAGGCCAATCTGGGGAAGGGAGTGGAGTGGGAGAAGAAAATATGTATGTGTAGGAAAGACAGCCTTGCATAGCTTGAGAATAGCGTTTCAAGGGTTTGGATATGATCTGAGTGTCCCCCTAAGGCCTATCTGTTAAAGTCTTTATTCCCAGAGTAACAGTGTTGGGAGGTGACAGGACTTTTAAAAGGAGGAGCCTGTAGGAATAAAATTAGATCACTGGGCCCTTAAAAAAAAATCTCTTTGCTTCATAAGTATATTGTCTCAAGTATTCTGTTATAGTCATGAAAAGCCGACCAACACAGGCAGAGTAGGGTTGTCCAGTTCCATAATGTCTTGCCACTATGAACTTGGGAATAACACTATCCTGTTTCCAGGGAGGAGGGGTGCCTCCATAATGGTTGCTCTCTCTGTGTGGTGGAACAATTGCAATGTCATCTCAAGCTGAGTTATACCCACTCTCTCATTGCTTTTCTTTGCAAAATGAGGATGATAATAGGATGCACCACACAGGATGCTTGTGAGAATTAAATGAGATGGGAAGTACTTCACAGGGTTTCTGGCAGGTAATCAGCACACAGTAAATGTTACAATTGCATTATTGTTTTTATTGCTACTTGATGAAATTTTTTTTTATTTTTACACTGTTGTAAAATTGGGAGAGCTACGAGTTAGATTCCACAAATTTCATTGCTGAGATCACGTCCTTTGGACAGTTCCATTATATTGGTGTTATTTAAGTAAAACTGCACCCTGTTAGGAAAGAGGAAATGGGAGAAATACATTCCTTAGAGCACCCCATGGGTGCTCACATCCGTGCCCAAGTTTCTAAACCAACGTGGATCTCCTTGTGTGCGGGTTAGTTTGGGGGTGTTGGTTGGATGGTTGTTTTGTTTGCTTGTTTTGCTTTTTGCTGTTGTTTTTGTCAAGTTGATACAAGCTAGGTTCCTCTGGAAAGAGGGAATTTCAATTGAGAAACGGTTTCCATAAGATTGGTCTGCAGATGAGTCTGTGGGGCATTTTCTTGGTGGATGATTGATGTAGAAGGGCTCCCACTCACTGTGGGCAGGGCCAGCCTCGTCAAGTGGTCCTGGGTTGTATAAAAAGCAAGCAGAGCCTGCCATGGAGGGCAAGCCAGTAAGCAGTACTCTCTGGTGGCTTTCGCATCACTCCCTGCCTCCAGGTTCCTGTCTTGATTTCCTGCCCTGGCTTACCCTGATGATATACTGTAACCTGTTTACCAAGCAAACCCTTTCCTCCCCAAGTTTATTTTGGTCATGGTGTTCCACTGCACGTTCTCACCATGTGAGTCCATTGTGGGGCAAGGGGACATCATTACAGCTCCTTAACTAGTTTCTGTCTGTACACATGTGTGTTCATGTATTTAGAGGCTAGAAGACAACCTTAGCTGTGATTTCTCAAGTGTCATCTGTTGGGGTTACTTTCCTTCACATTGTGTGACGGTGTGTCTTTGTATTTTGAATTGTTAATTCTGTACCAGCATAAATCTAACTGCTGGCAGGATCTTGCTATTGTCACTTTTATGGTCCCAGTTTTTATATTTGTAAATGCTTATCTTTCCATGTCTGCTCAAAAACATGAAAGTCAGACCACCCTCTATGCTTAAAGGAAATCTAAGAGATGTACCTGGTGTTATCTAGCTGCTGATTGGTTGTAATAAAGATCTGACAGCCAATACCTGGGGCAGGAAGTATGAGGGCAGAACTTTCAGGCAGAGCAAGTGAGGCAGGGAGAGGCAAGGTGGAGCAGGAGAATCGCTGAAGGGAACAGAAGGACCAAGCAGGGCAGGGAGGTAAAGAGCTAGCCATGTGGAGGGCTGTAGTAATAAAATAGTCGGGTTAAGTTTAGACCATAGCAGGGAGACTGCTCCAGCGAAAGGCCTAAGCTTTAAACTATATAGACATCTCAGTGTCATTATTTAAACGGTTGGAAGGTCCCGAGAAAACCCCACAATAGTCATCCATCTTTGTCTCTCATGAGCCTGGAACTCACCAAGTAAGTTAGGCAGGCTGACCAGTGAGCTCCATCTTACCCCCACTGGGATTACAAGTGTGCTCCGCCACACCTGGTTTTTTGGGTTTTGTTTTGTTTTGTTTTTACATGGTTCTAGGGGTTGAACCCAGGTCCCATCCCAGAACTAATTAGTTTTAAAACCAAATGGTAAAAGCAGTCTGTGGGACTGCACGAAGTTCCAGGTCCTGACTGTCCTCAAAGCTCTTGCTCCAACAGCACTGAGCACAGAGTGCTAAGCAGGCTGTCGGCCTGTGTGCTTTCTGGAACCACCCACCACTTCTCATCGCTGGGTACCAATTGCATCTCTCCGATGGCCCATCTCGGCAGGACCCTCAGCTGAGGCTGAGATGTTCAGAATCTTAAGGAGTTGGAAATTGCAGTGAAGTGTCACTTGCCAACAAGGGTGCCTTCTGAGAAGTGTGTCATTCAGCAATTTCATCACTATGGGAACATCACCAAGTGTGCACACACAAACCTGCATGGCTCAGGTCAATCTCTCTGCGTGGCCTCTCGATGCAATCAAGGCACAATAAGCATAAGATGTGCGGGACTGCTGCTGTCCTAAAGCCACACACTAATTTTTACAGTAACTTCTTAAATAAGGAGTACAAACCTAAAAAAAAAAAAAAAGAAAAAAGAAAGAAAGAAAGAAGATTGTGGTAAATGCACAAGCCAGTGGCATAGCTACTTGCTATCATGACCAAGTCCCCTGAGTTGTTCATAATTGTAAGTTGTTCTCTGTGGATGGCAGTGCATTTGTTGATGCAGCATTCCCACAAACATGAGGGTAATGGATTGTGCTACAACATGCAGCACCATTGTTGCCAGGTAAAGGAAATGCCCCAGCCTTACTATAATCCCGTAAGATCATCTCTGTACATGTGGCTCACTGTTGCCCAAAGTCATGCCAGGCATTCATGTGTATGCAAAGTCTGTAAATTTGTCCCTTTATGACATTTTATTGGCAATGTGCATAGCGAGTGAAGTTCTGAGTTACTGTGTATGGCTTGACATGGGCACGGCCATGTCAAAGACCATGACTCAGCCCTGAGGGAGTGGCCAAGCCTTCCTCAGGTGAGGCTCAGAAGGGCAACAAAGCCTTTCTGAGGTCTGAGTATGAATGTTGGCAATGTGTTAAGAAAATGTCAGATGTAGCTTTCTCCCACCAGGATGGTTATAGATCGAAAACTGCTCTCCTAAAAAGCCTCCTTACCAAGATTAGCTGAACCTGCCTCCTGTTCATCCCTAGCTCTGTGTTTATCTGTATGTGTTAACCCTGCCTCCTTGCTCAACTGTATAGAACAAACACACTGAGCTTCCAGGCCGTTGAGACTTCTCCATCAGAGAGGCCAGTCCACCCAACCTCGGCTTTGCTTTGTCCCTGTGACTGTCCTTTCCTCATTCCTCTGCTGCTCCCGGTCAGTTTTCTAGGACTCAAGCTATGCAATGATGTGGCAACAGTGCAGGAAGAAAGAGGACAACTTGTGAAGCTGGTTATCTCCTTCCGTGATATGGTTACAGAGATCAGATCACCACGCTTGGAGGAAAGAGCCTTAACCCACTGAGCCGTCTCACTGGCCCATGGCTGCACTTTTAAAGAAGTATGCAACACAGCAACATTCCCATTTTACATGGACTTCAGATCCAACAATGCCATTCTCACTTCCACTACCACCCCCTCACCTCTTCTCACACACTAACCTCTCTCCTTTACTGTCCCCTCTCCAAAATGATTGTCAGGCAGTTAACAGTGCCACTACTAGAGGGTCACATGGGTGTGTTTTGATTAGTCAGAGCCCATACTATTCCAGGCATGCAAGCTGTACTAAGTGTTACCTATTTCAAATATCACCCCTGCCTGTTTCTATATTTCCCATAACCCCTCATTTGGATGTTCCTACACAGAGAGACTTTAACATCTATGAATGTCCTCCAAAGCCTTGTTCACAGTCTTCTCTTCTACACTGGCTTTTCTCTGTGGATCCAGCCCCTTACCCATCCTCCAGGATGCTGGTCAAGGGCACTTTCCTCCTGGAAGCCTTTTACCATAGCCCATGGTATTTACCTGCACTTCATTACTCCTTGACATCTTTAGTGTCTTTGTTGGCTCTTTTCAAGCTGGAGAATGTATGGGTAAAGGATGCATACCACTGGAGGGTCATGTACATCAATTCAGTGGCTCATAATGAGCATTCTTTAACAATACAGGGTACAAGATATCAGCACATCTTGCCAGTGATAAATATTAATCTCAGTATGCCCATATTCATATGTATGTGCTGCATACTAGTGCAGTGGGAAATATATTCATAACTATGAATTGGAAAACAGTGGGTCTTGAAGCCCTCCACCCTAAACAGTGAAGCTGGAGTCTGCCTAACTGCTCCACCAAAGGAGAGAAGCCAAGATGGAGCTACCACTGCTGCCCAGTGAAAAAACTGAAAGTGATTTCACACCATTGGAACTGCCCACCATTCAGCAGAAGTGCAGGGATGGTCAGTAGGTAAGGTACTCCTCTCTCCCTAGCACCCAGAACCAAACAGCAAGAGTTAAAAAAGTAAAGTGTTAGTGAATGGGTGATGTATGTTGCAATAGATCACCCTGTGATAACAGAAAAATCAAAATCTTACACAATTTACCTTCCTTTCATATGATGTCCGTGGTGATCTGATATCATTAAAAGGTGCTTGTCCTTCATGCAAGGGCTTAGAAATCTAGCCTGCTAGCATGCTGTCATGTGAACTGTAGCAGGGAAAAGAATTGCAGTGACCATCCATGGTAGCATATGCCACTCCTACACCTACCCTCTGGTTAGAGTTACTCTTCTAAATCCTGGAGTCTGGTCAGCAGGAAACAACTTCTGCAGCACCACCAAGATTCCTAGCTTTCTTGAACTCTGCAAATGTCTCCTTCCAGCTGCCTGAAGGGGTGTTCTATAGGACTTTGGGGGTTTCTCTTCAGACAGTCCAATACTGTCCTCTGGAGATAAGAAGGGATGGAGATCCTGTCTCAGCTGGGGTCACACTAGAAGCAGAGCTGAGCCAAAAGCCAGAGTGTACAGGGAGGCCCACGTGGTAGGCCCAAAGAACAGCAACAAGAAACAAGGACAAGTGTCCCAGAGACATTTACTACCAAGCTACCTACTCCAGTGGGTATCTGAAAGACTCTCATGTTCATGGAGCAGTTCTAGGGATCAGATTAAAGCCTGTCTAAAGGTGGTCTCCACCCCAGATCAAAGTAGCTGGAGTCTCTATCAACCCACTCTCGTTAGCATGGCTTGAGCTCTTCCAGCACCGGCTAACGCTGGCAGAGGAAGCTTCCAGAAAATTCACTCAGACACAGAGATGCAAATCATGACCAGCGTAGCTCCCAGAGGAAAGTTTTCAAAGAGGAGAAGGTCTGAGAGCAACAACAGGAACTGATGGATTACCCTTAAGACAATCGGTTTCAGATGCCAGGCAGGAGAAGGAAGAGACCAGCACGCAGGGAAATGTCAGTCAAGTCAAGAACACCGCAGCTGAGCTTGAAGGAAAGTGTGCATCTTGCTTTCCATGGAGCAGGTGGAGCCTTGTTCCCTGGAAAATTCAGAGAGGTTCTCTGGGTACCTAGGGTCAAATCTGGGCTGCATCCTGAAGGTTAGTCACTGCTTCCTGACTGCTGATAGATGTAACCAGCTGCCTCAGAC
This sequence comes from Lophiomys imhausi, assembly GCA_907164525.1. NCBI lineage: Eukaryota > Metazoa > Chordata > Mammalia > Rodentia > Muridae > Lophiomys > Lophiomys imhausi. The sequence continues at coordinate 2,887,870 of CAJQZJ010034389.1, forward strand.
TCCTGCTATCACAGCACCACCAACCGTTCCCACCACCAACATGGACCATAGCCTCTAGGGCAGTGGTTCTCAATCTGTGGGTTGAGACCCCCCTGGGGAGGATGTCAAACAACCCTTTCACAGCCGTCTCACATCAGAGATCCAGCATTTCAGATATTTACATTATGATCTGTAACAGCATCAAAATTACAGTTTTGAAGTAGAAACTAAAATAATTTTGTGGCTTGGGAGTCATTACAACATGAGGAGCTGTATTAAAGGGTCGAATTAGGAATATTGAGAACCACTGCTCTAGGATCACAAGCCAGAATATATTCTTCCTTCCCTGGCCAGGGTGGTATTAAAAAAAAAAATCTAGAACCCCAGCACTTAGGATGTAGAGTCAGAAGGAGCAAGAGTTCAAGGCCCAGTCTTAACTACACAGAAACTTTAAACCAGCCTGGGCTATGAGACCCTCCCTCACAGAATAACAACATCAAAATCCTTCCTTAAGTTGTTTTTTTTTCAAGTGTGTTATCACAGCTTCTAGATAACTAGCTCACACAGTTGCTTAGGGTACAAATGGTTCTCAGGGGCCAGCCTATGGCCATCATAGAAACCTTATGTCTATTTGCCAGAATGTTAGCTTCCTATCTGCTCTTGTACCTAGCATTGAATGTGTTGCTCCAACCTATGAGAACTAAGAGTGGACCTACTTCTGAAGAGTTCTGAAGCAGCACTGAGGCTCCCTCCACTCCCACCCCACCCCCACCCTGTCCTTTGCTCCTGCACTGGATGGAAAAGACTCAAGTCAGGAGAGCTATCTCACAAACATCACATATTGATCACAAGGATGAAAAGCCAATGCACCAACAGTGGCCTGCAAAGGCAGAGGGGACTTTGAATTCTGACAGAGTCCCAAATAGCCAAACATACCTTCTGCCTTCTTATTGCATGGGGCATGTGAAGTCCCAAGGTTAAACTCTGTTTACTACCACGACTTGTCCATGAAGCTTAATGCGGTCCTAACCAGCACACAGGGCAGATCCCAGGCACAAAGAAGGTTGCATGGGGCATCATGCCTTTGGCCCTGCCAGGTTCCACACAGATGATAGTTGCTATATATGCTTTAGAGTAGAGGGAAAGGGAAGGGGTTTCACAGGAAGTAAGGAACAGAGTCAAAGGCAGTTCAAAGGAAAAGTCTCGAGACTTTCAGTCTGGAAGAAGTAATATGATCCTATTCCCATTTAGAAAAATAGTTGTGTCAATCAGAGAAAGAAAAGACTGGAAGACCCCCAGTCTTTGATTAATGATATAGATGGTGTCCCTTGAGTGGGGTCTCACACTATTTTGTAATATCTACATCATCTAATAAAGCCATAATTTAAGAGTTACTGAAGCTAACTAAAAGGAAGTCACATTGCTATTTTCTTGGGGGCTGCATTTAATTCTTCAATCAACCACCACTCAGAAAAATGGCGGGGGCATTTTTTGATTCTGCTACCAACTCAGTTTATGTCCTCAGCTAGGTCACCTTGCTCTCTATCTTCAGTGCCCTCACATGCACCATCGGAACTCACCCGGTTGTTGCCCTCATCACCTCCGAGGTGGTCCTGGTATGCTCCTCCTCAATCCCAGAAAATGTCCAGCAGGAAGTTAGAGAATGGATCAGCTTGATCCCAGGCCCTGAGTCCAGGAGCTGCAGAGAATACGGGTCAATAGCCCTGCCACCAGAAGCCTGATATGGAAAGAAAAACTGCAGATAAATATACACCCTTTTGTAAGTCCAGAATTACCTAGATCCCAATCTGGCTCTTTCTCTATATATAACATACATGTAAATTATGACTTTAAAAAAAATCCTCTTCCAATTATCATTTCAAAACTAAGGATAAGGAGAGAGAGGAAATCGAACACCTCATGGGGCACCAACCAGTCTCCCCAAGTTCCTCAAGTACAGGGGAGACCCACAAAGACGAGGCACTGGACTCGGTGTTCACACACCTATCAGCACGCCAGCTCTAAATTATATTTGACATTTAATTAAACCCCCAGGCAGCGAAGTCAAGAGCTGAGCTGCTCCAGCTCTGGAAGGGGAGCTGCTCTTTGCAATGGCTTCATTTATCTCCTGTCACCATAGGCATCAACAGCCACCCCTGCTCCCAACTTCTTTACCCCAGTGTCTCCGCTCAACGTCACTCACACACACACACACACACACACACACACACACAGAGAGAGAGAGAGAGAGAGAGAGAGAGAGAGAGAGAGAGAGAGAGAAACACACACTAGAGTGAACTTATGCCCTGCTAAGGAATAAAAACTCTTAGCATTGAGCCTTCTTTTTCTCTCTTGCCTTTTGCCTTCTTTCCTTCCTTCCTCCCAACCTTCCTTCCTTCCATCCTTCTTTTCTTCCTTCCTTCCTTCCTCCCAACCTTCCTTCCTTCCTTCCTTTCTTCCTTCTCCCACTCCTCCCTCCATTCTTCTTTCCTCTTCCTTTCACTTTCCTTTTTCCTTCCTTCTCTTTCTCCCTCCCCTTCTCCTCTTATTCCCTCTTCCTTTCTTTCTTGCCCCCATCCCTTCCTCTTCCCTCTCTTTTTCCTCTTACCTCTTTCCTTCACTCTTTCTCTCCTTCCATCTGTCCTGACAGCCTGCAGTACTCACCACATTGTCCCCAACACCTAGTACACACAGAACAGCTCCCGCCCTGTGTTCTTCTGCGGGATAACATGATGCTGAGCATTGTCATCAGATACAGAAACACCACGTGTGCTTCACACTGGCTAAGATGTGGAAATAAGATAATCTGAGGCCAAGAAGACACTCAGTGGTGAGGAAGGCCTCTGAGAACCAGAACTCACGTTGGGCCTCAACTACCAATGTTCCAGGAGGAAGAAGAGGAGGAGAGGCACAGGAAGTAGCATGAACAGCAATGTGTAAAGGTCTAGAAACAGGAAGTTTCTTTTTCTTTCTTGCCTTTGCCTTCCTTCTTTCCTTCCTTCCTTCCTTCCATCCTTCCTTCCCTCCAAGGGGGCTGTGACTGACTGTGTAGTTTGCCTTTCCTCCTATGGGAAGCATTCCTGAGAGCATTTCAGGATCCAAGGTATGCAGCAACCACACAACTGTGCCTCAAAAGAGACCACACCAGGCTTCTGACTATGCCACAGATAGGCTGTGGGCTTCTCTGGCCTGGCTTTTCTTCCCTTGGTGAAGTGGGAAAGGGTCTACCTAGTTCCTGATTCCCACAAGCCTGTTTCACTTGACCATATGAATGGCTCACAAGGCTAAGGCCTGTCCTGGATGCTGGTTTCCTTCACAGACCTCAAGACATACAAGTAAAGCTGGGCTTCTTCATGCAGACACCCAAGCCCAGCATAGGAATGACACACAAACACACAAAGACCAAAAGAGGAGCAGTATCCTCTCTCTTCTCCTGGCTCACAACCTCAATCCCAGACAGTTAGGAGCTAAGAGGTGCAGCCACCTGCATAGGCTGCTCTCTGTCTACCAAGAGGAATGTCTTAGGAACCAGAAACAGCATCATCCAGGGACAGACAGTAGGAGTCTGCCATCATAGAATTCGGCAGATGTCAGGAAGCCTCATTTCTAGGCATTTAGAGAACAGGCCTTCAGTCCTGTATCCAGAGACTGGACAGGGGAGACAGCCCATGAACAAAGGGGGGTCACAATTTCTGGAGACAAGATTCTCATGATACGATTGCAAAGTGTTCTGTCCACCAGAAAAACTGCAATATCTGAGGAAAACATTCACAATTTCAGTGGCACACACAGCTTTGCAGCCCCCCCTTCCCCTGTCACCCCAGACCTCCCAGTTCTCCCACTCCTCCTTTAGCAAGAATGGCCTTTGCCCTGGAATCCATTGTTTGTCACAGCATTCACTGGCTCTTTTTTTTTTTTTTTAAGGGAGGATTGTATGTTTTTATTTCATTTGCATTTTTAAGTGCATCAAATGGTGATGTGTGAAGACAATACAAAATTCAAATTTCAGTGTTCATAAGCACAGTTGTACTCACTCCTTTACACACTTGAGCTACTATAACAAAATGCTATTGACTAGATAGCTTGAAGACTAGAAATGTATTTCCCTCCAAGTTCTGGAGTTTGATAGTCTAGGGTCAAAATGTTGTCAGGAATGGTTTCTTCTGAGGTCTCTCTTCACAGGTCTCTCCTGTGTCTTTTTATGTGATCCTCCCTCTGTGTACGCCTGTGTCACAACCTCTTCTTTTGTAAGGACACCAGTCACTTTGGATTAGGGTCCAGCATGGTGGCCTCATGTCAACTTACTCACCTCACTAAAGGACCTGTCTGCATATGGGTACACTCT
>CAJQZJ010034389.1:2892790-2923052 GCA_907164525.1 Lophiomys imhausi
GAGATGTAACTTGAAGAAATAAAAAATAAATTATTAAAAAAAAAAGAATACTAATCCAAAAAAAAAGATCTCCAAACTCCTAGCCTGTACTAAGACTTTATCAAGAGACATCTCTTGGGGTTTTTTCTAACTCTAAAAGAATAAAAGAGGATTTGATTGAAAAAAAAAAAGACTTCAACATACAAATTTGTAGGGAGGGACATAACTGTTTTCACACTATAGCGATAGAGTCAGATCATTATGACAGAACCAGAGGGCCCACAAAAGTAGCTATCGACCTTCCCTTACTATGTAGACCCCATTTCCTGTCCGGCTCCTTACAGAAAAAGCCTGCTGGCCTTGAATAACTGGCAATGACTGCCCAGTGTCCTGAGGCCATTCCTTGCCTGCTTACCTCTGAGTTCAGACAGAAATTGGGAGGCAAGTTAGTATGAAAGCTGAGTTAGATATAGAACTTTAAACTCATGGAGATGATTAGATAGTAGAATGTTAAAGTCAGGTGCCAAATACATATGGACTGGACATTGGGAATGTAGGCTAAGCCATATAACTCTCATAATTGTGGCCTATTTATTTCTGTTGTTTTGTATTGTATTTATAGTTATAAGAGAAAGAACCATTTGTTGGACTGAATGGGAGAGCTGTTGGGGGGAAAAAGAAACACCTTAAACTAAAAAAAAAAAAAAAGAAAGGGTAGAGGATGGGGGGTTGAGGGGGAAGAGGGTGGAAGGATAGGACTGGAGGGGGGAGTAGGGAGGAGGTTGTGATTGAGATGTAACTTGAAGAAATAAAAAATAAGTTATTAAAAAATTTTTAATTAAAAATTTAAGAGTAAACCCAAGTATCCCAGGCCTAAAGTTCAGTTAAACAGCTGTTTCTACCTAAAATCCACAAACTTCTAAAAGCCACAACTCTAAAACCTTTTAGTTTCTGTATATGCCCTGTCTACTGTATAGGTTGTGACATTTTAGAAACTAAAATTAAATAGAACAATAACTAATAAAACATTTTGAAACAAAAAAAGAAATAAAGACACCCCTCATTTTCGCCATTACAGCTCCCCCTAATTTGTTACCATTTCTTTTTTTTTTTTTTTTTTTTTGGTTTTTCGAGACAGGGTTTCTCTGTTTAACAGCTCTGGCTGTCCTGGACTTGCTTTGTAGACCAGGCTGGCCTCGAACTCGCAAAGATCCACCTGCCTCTGCCTCCCAAGTGCTGGGATTAAAGGCGTGCGCCACCACCGCCCGGCTTGTTACCATTTCTTTAATTGACCAAAACTATATATACCTGAGGTGTGCAACATTGTGAGATATCATGTGTGGCAGAAAGGATTGGCCTAGCTGATTGACCTCTGTTCTTAGAGACACTGCAAAGGCTTCATAGTCAACACTGGTTTGAGGGAGGGGAGCCTCTGGGGAGGAGCCCTCACATGAAAGAGGAACTGGGTAAGAGGCCAGGAGTCTCTGCCGATCTTCTTGTTCCACGTGAAGTGGAGATGGCTCTGACCATGGCCAGCCAGAGTCAACTAGGGGAACAGAACAATGGCGGCTGGAGTACAGAGGTACTTACACCTGTCATCATTTTGGGAATGGGAAGATCTGAGGCAGGAGCCCCACCTGGGTGAAGGGAAGTGCCAAGGGGATGCTAGGCCAGAGAGATGAAAGAAAACATCAAAGAGACCCAGGAGACTAGAGAGTTGAGAGAGAAGGGACCACAAGAAAGGGAAAAGCAGGTGACTGGGACTAGGAGGGAGATTTGCAGTGAGTACTAGGTCACTGTGAATCTGGAGAGAGGAGCCCTTACCGCACACAGCATTCTAGAACACAGTGAGATGCTGGGACTTGGGTGGAGGGGAGCTCCAGAGAAGAAAAAGGGAAGGTAGCAGCCTGGGGCTCCAGTACCACCAGACTTTGTCAAAGGCATGTTGCTTGTGCACATACCGTGAACACAAATGTGCAAGACACACAAAACGATAGTGCAACAGGTAAGTAACCAACCCTGAGCCCCCAAACACAGGCCTCCACATGCACCTTCCTTAATAACTACACACTCCTAGTGAAAAGGCCATCCCCAACACTTCCCTGGAGAGCTAGCTCAGGGCCCACCAGAAAAGTATGATGCAGTTCTTTAGCAAAGCCTATTCAAGGGGCACCAATGTGTAGCCTGCCTGAGCATCACAGCTGTTTCCAGACCCTGCCCTGGCCTTGCCAAGCCCTGGCAATGTGACCTTACACAGCCTCAGTGTCCTCACCTAGGGCTGACCTGGGTCTTTCCAAGCCTTTGCAAAAGTATGCTTAGGGGAGGAGAAGCTATAATAGATTGGCCCTGAGGGAGGTTAGGGGAGAGGGGGAACAGATTTGGGAGGAAGGTTGGGCAGCAGAGCAAATGTTGGCTGGACATGGTTCTAAAAAATCATCATGACTTCATTGCTCTAAAGGTCATTCAAGGAGGAAAGACTGCAGCTGTGCAAATGGCTGGAAAGCAGTGGATTTGTTCAATATGCCCAGCTCACCTGCAGGAGTGTAGGTGACTCAACTTCAGGTGTTCACCCAGATAAGGCAGAAGAAAGAGGGTCAAAGTGGAAGAAATAAAGTGATGGAAAGGGGAGCAGATAAAGGCATCCAATTGAGAGATGAGCCCTCAGCCATCCGTTCTCAGGGCTTTGACCAGTTAGGAGTTTCTGCACTGATTGGTGTCCAATTCAAAAAGAAGCTTCTCTGACCAAGATGGAAAGCAGCCCAGGTCTACGGGTATAAACACAAATATTTAGAAGGCAGTTTAACAACGTGACAGTATAGCAAAATAACAAAAGTAAGTTCAACCCTAGGGTCAGAGATCTCCCAGTCATGGGATTGCATGGACCCAGAGCAGCTGTGGTTAGCTGCCCAAGACCCACACACTATCAAGCCAGCCAAAATTCTAGCATGAATAGGGGAGGAACTCCTAAGACCCCACCACTAACTGGGCAGCTATTGGCAATTGATAGCTTTTGGGAGAGGGAGGATCATTCTTCCTTGCGGTGTAGGCTTCCCATGTGTCTATGAACAGCCTCACATCCAGTGCACATATGAGCAGCACGAATTGGACTTAGTTCTTTATTAATAAGGACATGACTTTGGTAGAGGGCTGTGTTGTGAGTTTTTAGCAAGAGTTGGAGAAGGGAAATGAGGAGTGAATACAATATTATTCCATTGTATATGTGTATATGTGAAATTCTCAAAGAATAAATTTAAAAGAGAAAGGGAAACAGAGGGGAACCTTCAGTAATATTGTTCCCTTAAAGGCCAAGTGGGAACAAACCGATACCTCCAGCCGCTGCAGGCTGCCTGGGTCCCGCTTTGGCTAGCACTGGGAGTGGAGATACCTCTGGTAAAGAGAATGACTCAGGAGCAGGGTGTGTACAAAATCATCATGCCATCTACAGAGGAGAAAACAAAAGCAAAGAGCTGTGATCAGCAGGTAGGAAAGAGGAAAGGAACATTCTAGGCACTGAGGCCTGCGGTCAAATAAATGGCCCATGGTCTCCTTTCTTCCCTAGCAGGGAGTACATTTCCACTGTCCTGCCTTTCATTCGCATACCCAACCTCCAACAGGAAGAGCCTTCCAGAGCAAGCCCAGAGCTCTGTGCTCCTGCCTGTCTGTTAAATGACTTCTCCCTCCACTGTCAGCAATGCTCACTGAGATTTCCAGTGGTTGTAAGCACTAGAAACAAAACACAGGCTTATCTTGCTTAATTCTGCCCTTTAAGTTCAAATTGGGAATGGATCCCAGAGCCACTGAGGGAAAGGGGTCTTAATAGTTGGAGGCACGAGTCCTATTTGTCGGTTAAGGTTAGCAAGGGAGGAAGTGAAGCTGGGAAATCCACTCATTTTTTACAGAACAACTGACCGGATGAAATCTTCTTGCCCACAGCAAAACCCTTACTTTATTTAGCCCACAGTTATGTACAAGGAAGTGGCCTTAGGGATGATCTCTGGGAAAGTAAAAGCTGTGTCTTTATGCTCACCCGGAAGCATCTTTCATTCTCTTTGAGATGGTATCCCAGCAGCACCACCATCCACCAAAGGAAGCACTCCCAGATTATTGACCCCATGTGGGGCCTCCAGCTCTCCACATCGCACTGGAGTCCAAGTTTCCAATGCATAGACCTCGGAAGCTTCACACAAGCAACATCTAAACCATAGCTTATTTCTAGAAAAAAAAAAAAAAAACTCTTCTCAGGGGCTGTTCCATGGACTGACTCCTTAAGTGAAGTAGGACCTGCTTTCTGTTTCCGCCTAAAAGTACCACCCTCGGCTTCACCAGAGACCCTTACTCTGGGATTCACATGCCCTCCCTGGCCAATAGCAAAAAGCAAGGGGCTGGATTATCAGACAGTCCTACTGTGTAAATCATATGTGGGAAGCCCCAGTATGCTTCAGAGGTCCTCAGAGAGAACATGATGAATCTTAATCTGCCCTTGAAACAGCAGCAGCCCCTGACCTTTCCTGCTTACAATTCTCCTTGGGTAAATCCTCCTATACTGGTGACCTAGAGCAGTAGGAATGTGTTCTCTCAGTTATGGGAGCCAAAAGTCAGAAATCAAGGTGGGCTGAACTCCCTTCCAAAGCTCACAGGGAGAGCCCTCTTTCCCTCTTCTGTGGACACTCAACACTCTCTGGTTTATGGTAGCAATCACTCCATTTCTACACAGCCCTCCTCTCTGCTACATCTATCCTGTCCTTGCTCATATGAGAGCATCCGGCACTGGACTTGGGACCCATGCTGAATCCCAGGTGATCTCCTATTGATATCATTACATCTGCAAAGAGATAATTTCCCAATAAAACCCCCATACCGAGCTACCGGGATTCCATCACAGACATATATTTTGAGGGGTACATCTAACCCCATTGTATTGATCTGCTTGCTTGTAATTCTCCTCCATGTGATTTTCTTGACCATATTTTGAGGATCAGACTCTATTGTGAGTTACTCAAGCCCTCTAACCCCCGTTTCCCTTGTCCCCCACAGAACACCCATACCATACACCTTTCACATTCCCCTCTCTCTTAACTCCTTGGGCTGGGGTCTTCTGTCCAACGCTTTGCCCACAGAGCCCTGTTTCATAAGATTCCCAGCATTTTAGCCCCTAAAGGAGAGAAAGAAGGGACTACGTGGTTCAAGGCCCTGAGCATCAGTTGACAACAGCTGCATAAGCCTCCCAATGTCCCCATGCCTCAGCTGCCCCCTGAAACTAGAGAGTGACAATAGTGAGGGTCCAGTGGCATAATGTACCTGAAAGAACCTGTACCCAATAAACACTGTTCATTGGGTATTTGATCTCTGAATCCACATCTACTTATTCAAAGGATGGTGTGTCATTTTTTCCTTTTGCTGGTCTTGTCTCTCTGAACCAAGTTTCTTGAGGAAGGGGTAAGGTATGGGACCTCTCTGAAATCTTCTATGACAGATGGCACAGCTGGAGTCAGTGAAGATTCAAGACACCAGTTCCACTGCAGTGTCCTCAGGTGTCCATGTGAAGCCAGAAACGCAGTGTTGGCCTGGGTCTCACTCCCTGTCTCTCTGGTCACCTCTCTTTGGCCAACACAACCATGGGCCTCATGCAGAGCAGACTGGCTCCTGCAGGCAGTGAACCAGTGAGGAAGGTACACTAATGGAATGAGGGCTGCTGAGATCCAATTCCAGGGAGATTAAGGTGAGAGGAACAAACTCCAGAGACTGGTAGTTGGGTGTAATTAGAATGAGCAGGGAATAACAACAGCCCTCCAGTCTCAAGGCCAGACTGGCTGGGCCCATTCCTGTTCCAGGATGACCCTGTGGTCAGCCGGGCAGGGGGAGATCTCTCTCCATTAGGTCCTGGCAGGACAAGGCAGGCGGGCTGCGCTGCATCATCTGGGTGGAGCGGCTGAGTGGATGTGACATAATTGAATGAGGCCTCCACTTCCTCCACCCAGAGCGGGGGAATTAGCAGGCCTGACCCTCTCGCCTCAAGAGACTGTGTTTAGTCCCCATTGGCCTGCACTGCTCCAGTCCATGGCTGCCTGCTGAGGTGCCGGTTGGGGGTGGGGATACTGGGAAAGAGCTCTTACCAGGGCTGCAGAGAGAAACAAAAGGCAGAGATGTGGACAGGGAGGGAAGGAATAGACCAAGAGAAGTCCTGGGGGAGCCAGATGGAAATATAGTGATGGGCAGAGGCAGAGAGCCACAGAATAGATAGTGAGAAAATAGCCAGAGGGAGGAGGGAGGGTGGGGATGAAGGGTGCGGGCTGGAAAGGATGAGCAGAGAGCAAGAGATGGAGCCAGATAGGCAGGGAGATAAACTGATAGCGTCCAAAGATACAGACATGAGCTGAGATGAGGGGGCAAGAGAAGAGCTAAGGAGGCTTAGTACAGATGGCAGGTCTGATCTGCAGACCCAGGAATAAGCAGACAGCAAGATGGGAGTCTCATGGAACCTTAAATTGAAGCCCAGTCCTAAGGAGACCACTCCTCTTCTCTCTGACTGCACTTCCTGTGTGTCAGGCACTGCTCCAAACACTCCAAAACCATGTGTCTGCTGCATGCTTGGTGTGCCAGCACTCAAGAAGTAGAGGCAGGAGGATGAAAAGTTACAGATCGTCCTCAGCTAGGGAGTTCAAGACCAGCATTCATGAGACCCTATCTTTTTCACCTCTATCCCTCCATTCCTGCCCTGGTTGGGTTTCTATTGCTGTGAAAATCACTGCAAACAAAAGTAACCTGTGAAGGATTTATTTCATCTTAAACCTCTGCGTATCCATCCGTCAGTGAGTGGAGTCAGGGCAGGAACCTGGAGGCAGGACAGGAAGCACAGGCCATGGAGAAGTGCTGCTTACGGACTTGCTCAGTTTGCTTTCCTATACACCAAAGGCCTACCTGCCCAGGGACAGCACTGCCCATAGTGGGCTGGGCCCTTCCACATCAATCATCAATCAATAAAATGCCCTACAGGCTTGCCTACAGGCCAATCTTCCCCGGGGGCATTTTCTCAACTGAGGTTCCCACTTCTCAGTGCCTCTAGTTTTTGGCAAGTTGACAAAAACCTAAACAACACCCTTACACACACCAAAAAGCCCCATAAACACACCACAGGATATCCCTGGATCTTTATCATGCTTCTATGATTGAGATACAGGCTAAGAAGGGTAAGTCACCTACCTATTCAAAGCAACCCTTCTAGAAAACAAGGAGCCAGCAGATGAACCCACCCTCTCCCTGGAGAGCAGAGCCTTTCTGGAATCAGAATGACCCAGTTGGAACCAGCATTCTGGGGTTGGGAGTCATAAGCCTTCTGTACCTTACCTCTAGCCCAGGCCCCCTGAAATTCTCCCTTGGGAATGAACAGACCAATCCAGTGCTCAGCCAGCCACTGACTTCTAAAGTTCTATGACAACAGAGACTACAGTCACTTGAAGGGGTGACTGTTAATGAGGGTGCTCTGTAAAATAGAAGAGACTGTCTGGGGAAAGGCAGGAAATCTTTTCCCAGAAGAGTTCATGATCCAGAGTGGGAAGCCCTTCTTCACATCTTGCTCATTGATATTGTTATGGCTATGTGACCCACCTTTATGGGGGGGGGGGAGAAAAAGGATCTGTTTACCCACCTCCAGCTGCCCTTGAGTGTTCCCCATGCCCAAATCTCGCAGAACTTTCCACAACAGGGATCCGCTGAAGGGCACTAGCACACAGATGTGCTTCTTTGGAAAACAAGGGGTCCACTTCTCAAGAAGTCCATTCCCCTGCCCTCCTAAGGATCTGCCCTGTCCTCTCAACTTCCTGCTGTCAAGTTTCACCTAAATGGCTACTACATACCTTCCATTGTGGCCAAGACTGCTGCCCTGTCCATTCCACTCTGTGGGGAAGGGAGAGGAGCACACATCTCAACATGTAGATATCTGTGTGGGGAGCCCCAGAGAGAAAGGAGCTGACTCGCCTCCACACGGAGTTGGGGTGCTCAACACCCAGGGAGGAGGTACTGACCCACCACACCCTGAAAATCAAGATAGAGCAGATCAGCTTCTGCCTGCGAGAAATGGACCAGTGAAGGCTACAGGGGAGAGGCATGGAGGGAAGGAGGGAAAGCAGGAAGGGGTGGGCTCAAGAAAGAAACTACAGAATAACCATGAATAGTGAGTCCCAAAAGTAGAGGGATCATTAGCTCAAGCTCTGCTTTTACTAAGAACCCTGAAACTGAACCTTAAGCAGGGACTACCAGAGCCCACACAACTGGTACTGATGCTACCTAGGACCTGGCACTGCGATGGTGGCAGCAACGGGTCCTGTTTTATGGTTCCTAGAGGAAGTCCCAGCACTGCCCAAAGAGCCTAGCAGCCACATCCCACTTTTCCTGCTCAAAAACCCTCTGAGTCTCCAGAAAGGCTAGTGCTAGTAGCAGTGATCACTTCACCTGGCTCCAGCTCTCCCTCCATCTTGCTCCCAACTCTCACTCCTCACACTCCCAGGATCAAGCCATGCTCCCATGCTTTGTAATAATACCCTAAATTCTCCTGTCTTGGCTCACACAGAATCCTCTCCCTTCAGCGTGCCTCTCTCAGTTGTCCATCCTGCTAGAAAGCCTCTGATTCATCCAAGCCTGGCAGGCTCTTCTATCCTGTGTCAGTCACCATGCTGTGGCTTTGTGCCTTTCTTATGGAGAAAGAATAATGCTTGCTGAAATCTCTTTGTCCCTCAGTATGCCCTGTGCGCTTATCTCCACTTTCAAATGGAAAGATGGAGGGATTAAGTAACTCAGGCAAGAGCACACACATAACTAGGAAGTGAGTAGTGAAAACAGGAATCAAATCTAACTTAGAAACTCTGTCGTGCTTTGTACTATAGTTGTTGTTTGTTTGTCTATTCACTCTGTGCCAGTGGGTTTCCCGATAGAGAAGCTATGTCTCCCCATCTCTGTGTGTTTCTAGGCAGAGCATGTGGGTTTAATGGGCACTACAAACAGACATTTATATGATAGAGGTGGAGGATGGGTAGACAGCGGAAAGATAGTTGGGCAGTAGACAGATGAGTAGATGAATCTGTGTGTGTGCATAAATGGATGGATGGATGAATGGGGGTAGGCAGTGGAAGGATAGGTGGATAGGGGATGGGGAGTGGGTGGACAGGTGGATGGATGGATAGACAGACGGGTGGACAGACGGACGGATGGACGGGTGACGGTGGGTATGTAGACAGGTAGCAAGGTAGATGAATGGTCAATGAAAGAGTGAATGGACACATACACATAGGACATTCCTAGATGAGAAAATTTACCCAGCCAGTATGGTGGGGTTTGGGCACCACTTCAATGAATATGGTCAGCTTCCAACAAATTCTCAGCAAAATGCAGAAGGGGTGGTAGCAGGGTTGCCTTGGAATTGAGTAAAGGGTTGCTGAACTGTCAGAGTAAGAGAGGACCACTTCTATAAGAACTTAGACTTGAAACACTATCCTTGGTGATAATTCAGTCCAAGCTCTTTCATCACTCCTGCTCCCCCATTTCACAGATAAAGAAACTAAGGCTCTGGGACAGAGATGGCATGCAGTACTTACTACACAGGTAATTTCATAAGTTCAGATTCTATAGAAACAAAACTACTTCATATCAGGGTGCAATCATTTGGAAGCCGTAGATGCCACTTAATGCCGTGTCCTGACACTTAGGAGCTTTAGCTTGAGAATCTTTCATGACAAGACCAAGAGAGAATGTGCTAAGTGACAAGGGCCTATAATAGACTCATCCCTGCCTGCTGGCGTCAGCCTGAAGGGAGCTGGGAAGAACTTGCACTCTTATACAGCCACAAGCTGCTCATGTTCCTGGCCTATGCTAAAGGCTCTTGATGCTCTCCCTCATTTGCACACCGAGAGGCCACTCCCACCCATTTCCCTCAGGCCACCCTCATGCCAGCCTTGGGCTGTTCTCATTTACAATGAAGCAAACGCTACCTGCAACATAATCACACTCTTTCTTTTTCTCCACAGGGTGCGGGGATATATATGAATAAAATACAAACACACTTGTTCTGCTTTGTCCAGACCCCTATAGTTTGATTACAAAGCACATGTCACCCAGTGCCCAGGAACTTCACTAGACTGTAAAAGCTGAGAACACCACTTCCAGATGGGGAACCAGAGGAACTGAGAGACACCCAGCAGTTTGATCAGGCTGAAACAGGAAAGGGGGACTGAGCTGCCCTTTAGTCTCAGCTGAGTCATCCCTGCTCACCCTCTTGGACCTCCACAAACTCCAGGCTAGATGAAAACCCTCTCCCAAGAGACCTAACCCTGCCTCTTCTCCACACCCTCCTTTTTGCCCGTATCCATCCTCAGGTGCACAGGGACCACTCATCAGAATCTCAGATGGAATTCCCAGAAGAGAAGGAAAAAGATATTCTGAGCACTGAGAGGTTCTCAGGAGCAGAAGGATCCCACCAGAGCATCCCTAATTCTCCTTTTTGACACTACCAGGCTGGATGACTTCAAATAAACAACACTCCTACCTGAGCTTCCTCTCTGAATTCATACACATAGTGAATCAGATGAGAAGTATAGTTTGCAGACAACCTGCTTAGGGATGGTGGCTGAAGAGATGAATCCAGGCCCCTCGTCTCACCCACACCTAAACAGAACCACTATTGTAGTTTCATTTGCAAGGCTTTGGGTAAGGTTTCATTTGAGAAAACTTTTCAGTGGCTGTGTTTAAAGGAAGTGTAAACTCAATGGCCCAGCGATGACCTGTGGGGTTTCTTTCTTCTCTGCACCTCATTCTAATTCAATCCACACCCTCAGCTTGGACTGTCCTCGGCCCTCACTTACACTTTCTTTCCTGTGTTTCCTATAATTCAGTCACAGGAACCAGGCCCACAAAATTCTGGGTAGGTGTAGAAGAGACAACTCCACCTGAAGTTTAGGAAGCTCCTGCCCTCTATAAAACAGATGGCATAGGACATCTATGACAATGGGTGACTAACCACCAAAGAGAGCTGCAAGGTCCAGGGACAGGAGGCAGCTATGGTGCAGAGGGCAGGCCCCCAAAAAGAAAAAGTTTGAGGGTGCAGCCCATTATGGCAGAGAAGGTGACAAGGCTGTGTTGGCAGGGTCATAAGGCAGCCTGTCAGAATGTCAGGAGTCAGAGAGCAACAAAAGTTGGCGTTCCACTCCTCTTCTGTAAGATTTCAGCCTGTGGGATGGTACTCACAGTACTCAGAGTAAGTTCCAACCTTAGTTAAACTCCTCTGGAAATGCTGGCACAGACACACCTGTTAGACCTAGCTGTACTGGGGGCACAGCAAGTGAGCTGATCTGGTAAACTCCCTTGCAAGTGCATGGAACATAAGTTGTCAAGTTTCTGGTTCCTGATGCCTGGTTCATCTACAGTTGGGTTATCTTGCCAGATGACATGTGCTAGGCCAATTACATTGTTAGCCTCAGTTTCTCCTGTTTGTTCTAAACCACATCTAAGATTATGTCCAGTGTTCTGTAATTTTCTCTACCTTCTGCTTCAGGTTCTTTCCTGATGGTAAACTTGGTCATGAGTTCCAAAGAGAAAAGGGGAAAATAGGACCAGAGAGGTCAGATGGGGACTTGTCAGTTGGGGAACCCAGGACTGGCCTCTTTTGTTCTGCCTCTGCCATGAGCAAAAGATTGGAGGATACAGAGGAAGGTGGAGAGAGGAAAGCCAGAATATGGAAGGACCATATCCTAGACCTACAGTGGAGAAAGAAGCTGGTTAAAGAGTCTGGAGGAATTCCCAGCTGCTCCGAGGGGAAAACTCCTCATGAATATTCATAGGCACCAGAGCAGGAGGCCTTGTTTGCATCATTGAATTTCCCAAATGCCAAATATCATGACAAACAACAGTGCTGTCCTCTTGGCTCCCATCTCTTGGGATGGCATGACCTCTTCTCTAATCATTCTCTCTCCAACAAACCACCACCTTCCTCATTCCATCTGGTCCTCACCTCCACTGTTTGCCCTCCCCTAGGCCCCCAGTGTGAGGCAATATCCTCTCCCTGTCAAACCCCAAGCTGATCAAACAAAAGGTCTGAGCCCAGTAGCTAAACAGCCAAATCCTACCAGGCCAGGGGCCAGGCTAACAGCTATGGGGAAAGGCAGAATGGTGAGTGCAGAGAGCTCAGGACCTGAGGTACCACCTCACCCCCTCTGGGAAAGGAGACCGAGGGTTTGGGGGGACTCAGGGGTGGATCATGTTTGCCATCTCAATAACAACAGCACAGGGAGAAAGAGATGGAAGGCAGAAGGAGAGGGATATTGCTACACACCTTACCTGGAATGATACCATTAAGAATGCCTTTATTCCAGCCAGCCATCACCCTCCCCACATTCACTCCTTCAAAATGCAATTTCCATTTCGCCCAATCCAGAGCCCATCAGTGGAGGACTGGTTAAATAAGCAATGTGTGGTGGTGGTGCACAGCTCAGGACATCAACGGCCGTTAAAACGAATGCGGTATAGATTTAAAAAATAACAATGTCCATGATATGTTGCTAGGTGATATAAGAAAATTACCGAGCTGTGCTTCTGAAAAATGAATAAATAAAGTAAGTAAGTCGGTGCATGCATCCAGAAAATATCTGTAAAGATATACACTAGAAGTGGCTACCTCATCTGTTGGATGGATGGATGGATAGGAAGAGATCATTCACATTCAATGTGAAACATTTCCTTGTTGTTTGTTTTGCAATAATTGATTTTATAATCAGGAAATGCTTACAGGGGAGGGGACAGCAAAATTCCCATGAAAAGAAGATTGGGTTGCTGACACAGGCTGTCTCACAGCAGGACCCTGAGAGCACAGGGAGCGAGTAGTGAATATGCTGGCAGGTATGGCCTCTACCTCCTCCCTTGAAAACTATCCCCACAGGACCAGCTCCAGCCTAGCCTTCACCTTGAAATCCAGCTCCATTTCCTTCTCTAAGTGTTTGCCCCAGGCGTCCTCTCTGGAGGAGCATATTAAGTAACTTTGGTAAATTCTTTGCAATTTACAAAGTGCTTACATGCTTTCATTCATTCTTCAGGGAAGCGTCTGGAGCCTCTCCTATGAGCTAGGCGCCAGGCCATGAGGACCAGAGACTAGCTCAGTCACACCCCTGACCCTGACTGGCTTTTCCCAGTCCACATTCCAGGGAAATGATCTCAGGGAACCACATTGGTGCTGCCCTGTCCTACAAGCTACTTCACAGTTGTGCCATGTCAGGTGGGAACACAAAGAGACCACAGTTCCCTAGCCAATGGCAGTGCTGCACTTTAAGAAAGCTAAGACATCAGGCAGATGAAGAAAGAAGGAGCCTTATGAACAAGAGTTCTCAGTCCCCAAAACCCCATCAAGGGCAAGTGGTCCCTCCTCAGCTAGTCTCCAAGACAACAGGGTACCACATGGTTATCCTGGTTGCGAAGACACTTCAGAGGGTGGTAACATGCTTGGGAAGTGGGGAGAGCTTAGGAAGTGGCACCTCAGGTTCATGGCAGTGAGGAAGACAGGTACTACTAGTTCACTGAGACCCTTGCAGTGCCCTGATCTCTCTCTATTCTGTGACTTTGGCCACATCATTTAGTGCTATACCCGGATACCCAAGCAACCACATGTCTCCCAGGCTGCCTACATCTAGAAAACAGCTAGCTTTGCCTACCAGTACCTTCCAGGTTCCTCTCTGCTGGATTTTGTGTGGTCCCAGGCAAACAGGACCCCCTTAGGTCATAAACAAGACCCCTGTGACTCTCACCCTTTCATGCTATTTCCCAGCTGGTGGGGGTAGGGGGGGCTGCATCCTTATATACTGTGATATATAAAGTATGTAAAGGTGAGAAAGACCTAAGCAGGCATATTTGCCCTTCTCATCATGCAATTTCCTCCATCAGGTTATAATACAGCAAGAAGGCCCTCACCAGATACCTCACTGGAACCATGCTCTTGGACTTCCCAACTTTCAGACTTAAACAAAAAAAAAGAAAGAAAGAAAAATCCTGTATTCTTTAAAAAAAAAAAAAATACCTAGTCCATGGCACTCAGTTATAGCAACAAAAAAACGATGAAGGCAGCAGCAGGGAGCCCTGCTAAGTTGAGTGTGTAGTCCTTCCTTCCATTACAGTCACAGAACAGGAATTCTCTATGCCCACCCCACAGCTGCAGACCCCGACTCCCACACACCCTCAAGGCGCTCCATATAGGTGCTTCACAAGTCTGTTCTCCAGAGCTACACATGTATTATATTGTCAACACAGGTATATTGATGTGATCCCTCCATCTTTTTAGAATTTGAATCATCCACACGATCGATGGTCATCTTTCCCACCTCTTCCTCTCCCATCTCTTGTCTTGAGGGATTCAGAAGTCACAGACGGAAATTCTCATTTGTGTCTCACAATCAAGCAAGAGTCCCAGGCCAGAAGGAGCCATGGTGTCTCCACAGGTTCCTGCTCAAGAGCCCTGGGTTCTTAGAGACGTTCCCACCTCCCAAAGATGCTTAGTGTCCCCATAAGGAGCTTTCAGACCACAATTAAAGGAACAGAGATGGGATATGGAGCCTGTTCTTCAGAAAATCAACTCATAGAAGTTACCAAAGTGCCTGTGGGTATCGAGTGAAAGAGTGGGTCTGGAGGGGGGTGGCTAAAAAAAGGAAAGATCTGTTCCAGGAACCTAGAATTGGTTGTCTTGGAACTGAATATCCCCTGGGGAATACCCAGAAACCTCAAGAAGGTTGACAGGGACCATAGGACTCCATACATGAAATAAGCAGCAATTATATATATTTATATGTGTATGTGTGTATACATATGTATGTGTACACACACACACACACACACACACACACACACACACACACACACATGCCCTGGCAGAAATCTGAGATCCCTTCCTACCTACTCCACCACCATGGCTTCCACAGGGCTTCTCCCTAGAATCAAGCTTAGGAGCAGAGGCTGAGCCTTGAGGTGGGCATGGTGAAACCGATGGGCTGCTCTCTGTATTCTGGGTTGCTTCCAAACTGCTCCATTTCCCATTAAGTGGGACACACCATGGAGAGCTAACACTAAGTTCCAAAAGGCCGGTGGGACTCACAAAATGGAGGCTACAGTCTTAGTCCCTCTCTCCCAGAAGCATCTAGGGATAGAACCCAGCATGTAAGACCCATGTACTCCTCTGCAGGGAACTAAACAGTAGACCAACACACTCCCAGGTGATGGGCGTGGGGTTGATGACCATCATTCCCACTGCTTCTGCTGAGGGAGAACACAGAGGAGAGGGCACAGTGGGAAGCCAGAACAACCCAGACCATGTGACATCAGAAGCATCACTTCACCTCTCCAGACTTCAGTCTTTTCAACCACCAAAATGGAAATGATATCTCCTCCATGGTGATTGAGAGAACCGAGTGAAATAAGTGTAAAAGATGGGTGTATAAGACTTATTCTTCTATACAGATACAAAGTCTTGCTATCTGCTAAGACTTGATTCTCAAATATACCCCCACAGACTCACATTTTGGATGTTCAGTCCCCAGCTGGTGGCACTATTTTAGGAGGTTCTCCCAACTTTGAGAGGTGGAAGAAGTAGGTCACTTCCTAGGGAAGAAGGTTCTTCGTGTATATTATCCCTAGCCACTTCTTCTCTCTCTGCTTCCTGTCTTGTACTCTGAATAGCCATCTTCTACCATGCTTTTCAATTGCATGGGGCTCAAGCAGCCATAGAATTAACACTCTGAAACTGTGAGCTAAAACATATCTTTCCTCCCTCAAATTATTTTTTGGTCAGAGTGACACAAAACTAACCATGGTGGTTTGATAAGAAGTATCCCCCATAGACTCGTGCATTTGAACAATTGGTTTCTAGTTGGTGACACTATTTAGGGAGATTGCAAAACCTTTAGGGGATAGAGCCTTAATGGAGGAAGTTGGTAACTAAAGCAGCCTTTGAGAGTTCGTAGACTTGTCCCACTTCAGTTCTCTGTTTCTTCTTTGTGTTATCTGCTGAAGACGTGACCTTTAAACTTCATGCTCCAGCCACCTACTGCCATGCCTCTCCTGCAATTATAGACTCCTACCCCTGGAACTGCAGCCAAAATAAACTCTTTCTTCCACAATTCGTTTCTGGTCACAGTATTTTATCACAGCAACAGTAAGACAGTAACTAAGACAAAAACAAAACAAAACAAACAAACAAAAAACCTGGTTCAAAAAATGGAATTAGTGTAACCACACCTAACCACCTAACCATGTAGTTCTTAAGCCTTTGGAAGTAGATTATAGAAATTCTTATCCTCAAGTCCCTCCTATCAATAACACTGCCAAATGTGCATATGTCTATAAATTTTAAAGTTAAGTGGTTGTGCTATAGACTGAATATTTATGTTATTACAAAATTCATAACTTGAAATTCCCCCTGTGTGATGAAACCAAATGGGTGGGGTCTTTGGAAGATGACAAAGTCATAAAGGTGGAGCCTCACCCTGAGATTAATGTTCGTACAAGAGAGTCCCCAAAGAACTTGCTTGCCTTTTTCTCCTTGTTGGAATACACCAAAAGGCAGTTATCTGTAAACCAAAAAGCAAGTCCTTACTAGACACTGAATATGCCAGGGCCTTGAGATCTTGGATTTCCCAGGCTCTAGAGTTATGAGAAATGAATGTTATTGTCTCAGCCTATGGCACTGCTTTTATACTGGCTGAAGAGCCTAAGATACAGCAGAGTTAATGATCCTGTTCTCTCTGCTTTGGGCTCTGTGTGAGGGAAAAAAACTCACTTATTTTCCAAAAAAGTGAACCTAGACAGCAGGATACGTACTTGAGCCCACTCTGATCCTGACCTGTGGCTGAAGGCACATGCGCACCTCTGAAGGATGCTGAACAGTTTCTAGAGGGTTACCAAAAGGAAATAAAGAAAACCAGATCATTGTGAATGCCCACAGCAGGCTGGTCACCCTGTAATAAGGGGTGAGGCTGTCGTAACTCTGTTGTTCTCATTTTTCAGAGACCAAATGATCAGAGACAAATGTAGATCCTCTAGGAACTCAGTACACTCCTTCTTACACTAGGCTCTTCTCCAGCTTTAAGACATTTTCAGAGAAATGCCAACTTCGTCCTTTTCTTATTTTGACCATATCCCCGCTGAGCCAAGGCCACTGCGTTTTTCTGTGTACAACACATTGCCAGATTGCTTCTAATCTGTGGAAGACTCCTTGTGCATCCTGCTACTTGCCCTTCACCCTTGTCCCCACTCCGTCTGTTCTGGTTTCATTGCTGTCGCTGTAATGAAACATCCTGACAAAAAAGCAACATAGGAGAGAAAAGGGTTATTTGGCTTATGGTTCTAGGTTCAAAGTCTATCACTCAGGGGAGGTCAAGGCAAGAACTCAAGCAACAAGTCATATCACACCCAGAGATCAGAGAAAATCAAATGGACCCATGCTGCCTGCTCGCTCCTTCTGCTTTCGAGCTGAAGCTAGTTTTCCTCACTTATTTTTTTCTTGGACTCTTTCTTTTATTAATAACTTCATACATGCATATAATTGTTCTGATCAAATATGCCCCCATTCCCTCCCCTCCAATTCTTCCCCTATCTTCACCAACATCATTCTCTCCCAATTCCACGTGTTCTTTTTTCCTTAGAGTCCATTCAGTGTTGGCAGTATATGCGTAGGTGTAGGGCCACCTACTGGGGCATGGTCAGCCCTTCAGGGGACTCATTACTGAAGAAAACTGACTCTCCCTCTTAATTCATACAGTTCAGGAGTCACTGCCTAGGGGATGGTGCCACCTACAATTGGCTGAGTCTTACTACATCAATTAACAATTGAGGCATTCCCCCCAAAGACTACCTATAGGCTAGACTGATCTAGATAACTCCTCAGTCAGACTCTTCTCCCAGAGGATTCTATGTTGCAGCAAGCTGATGCTTAAAACTAACAGAAACACCACACAAGTCCTTCTCCTCCTCATAGGCACCTGTTCAGATGTGTCTGCTGCATCCTCTAAGTACTCACATACCTTTTTCAACCATGGAGCATTATTATGGATGTATTGGGTGTTAATGAATGGTATCATCATATGAATACTACTCTACATTTTGTTCCTTATCAGTCATCACTGTCTTGTTGCTCTCCTTCCTGGCTAGCTGATTCTAACACTGCACAGGATCCCATAGTGAGCACCTATCACAGGCTGTTCTTCTATCTCCCATCTAGCCCCTTCCATCACACACAATGCACTCAACACAGGCCCGTTTGTGGTGGTGGACTCTCGGTAGGACTCTGCAGGATTTGTTCTCAGGCGTGTAATGATTGGACTGTAAGGCACATATACCATCAATTCAATAAGTTCATAATTATTTCAGCTGGCATCTTAGTCTATTTGAGCTGTTATAAACAGAATTCCACTATAAAGAACAGAAACCTTCTTTTCTGGAGTTGAAGATATTCAGCATGAAAAACTCACACTCGGCATCATCCCATGACAGAAAGAAGAAAGGTAAAGGTGACATATGAGAATGAGATAAAGAGAGAACATGTCCTTTCACCAGATATCCATTCCGGAGATAACTAACCCACACACTTTGTGAAAACACTAATCCACCTGCAAAGGTGTCATATATGGTACAGCTAACATAATTAAATAAATAACTAGCAGTAAATTTGCCAGTTTGCTTTCCAAAACAAGTAGGGCAGTCCACACTCCCAGCTGAGTTGGCATGTCCTTCTCGCCCACATCCCCACCAGCCCTGGGTCTTGTGTTCATGTCAACCCCTGTCATCTTGAAGAAGCCAGTTTCCACCAATTGCACTTATGTTCTTTAATTCATAGTCCTTGGGTCTCTTTTCAAATACGTGTTGCCATTTGCTCTTTGTTAAAGATTCATTAGGAATGTGTTTCCAGCCCACATAAGTTTGGGGATCACATAAGCTAGAAGTTCGCATCCTATATTGAGAGAGTACGGAAAGAAAAGATGAGGGAAACTCCAAAAAAAAAAAAAGGTAAAGGAGGAAGCAGAGGCAAAAATATTTTTTTTCCTGGGTAGATAAATTGTTTTAGTCAATCAACAAAGGCACCCTTGGCCTTGTCAGTGGGCAGCCCAGACTACAGAGTTCTCACAAATGTGATATCTGAATCACTTATCCTCAGAATTCCTGATCCTACAAGTCTGGGTCGGGTGGAGAATCCATATTCCTAGCAAGTTCCCAGGTGGTGTTGATACTGCAGGTCTGAGAACCACTGTGTTGAGAACAGGCTGTCTCAATCATCATGGGGAAAGGCCTGTAAAAAACCCCTCTCAGGCCTTTCAAAGGACACTAGATTCACTAGCCACAAGAAGTATCCAACTCTTCCTACATGAATGAAGACCAGCTCTTACCTCCAAGACCTGCTGTTGAGGTGCCAGAGACCCTCAAGGAACAGCGGACAGAGAGCCTCAGAGTTCAGGGATGCCCCTTGGTAGGTCTTGCCATGGCCATGATGGAGGGATCAGAATGGGATTGAAGACAAATGGGAGATCCTTAAATACTACATGTGGAAGCTTACTTGCCTCTGTCAGGCCTGACCCAGCCCTGCCCCTCTCCCTTCTGCTTGACAAAGGACCAAAATCACACATGACATTGTCATTTCATTCATTTTTAAGGTTCACATCTTCTCATTCATTTTTCACAACAATCATAAAGAGTTCACATGACAAGTGGACACACTGAAGCCAGTTAAAGATGCTCCCCATCCCCTGACTCGTCACTCTTGCTACTGCCATCCCAGAATATCCAACACACACTCCATCCCCACCACAATGCTGGTTCCTTTCACTGTTACACTTGTATCAGCCCTGAAGTTCTTCTAGGACTGCCATCCAGTGTCTTAAAGAGGGGGGTTGAAGTCAAGCCCCGCCCGTCCCCAGTCCAGGCCATGGAGCTGATTATCCCAGAGCATGCTCCTGCAGCTGGTCCCCCGTCAACAGGGACCATACCTCTCCTCCTCAGCGCATCTGCCTCTGGTGTCCTGGCTTCTCGTCTCTAACCACATTCATATTGCAGCTCAGACAGCATCCTCCAGGACTTCGCTACCCTTCTAAGACATTTCATCGGACTTTGACTCTTGCCCTCTTGGCCTGAGTCTGACTCCTCCACATTAACTCATCTTTGCCACCATGCCAGGAGGCCGTGTGCTTCATGTAGCAGGCAAGAAACTGCCTCTTGCTTGGTGCACGATATCTAAGTCAAGAATACAGTACACAACATATGTCCCATCATTCCCTCTCCTTTAGCCAGCAGCAGCAGCAGCAGCAGCAGACAGGTTCACATTCACCTAAAGGCAATGGAGGAAGTGAGAGAACCAGCTAAGCAGTCACGGTCCCCAGCAGATGCCCTGTCTGATTCTGTGGATCTTTCTATCATTCTGACTATGGCAACCTTCCAGTCTAACTTCCTGGGTCCTCAGGGAAAGGGAAAAGAGAGATACAGAAGGACTAGCCTCTCTGGGGAACATCAATACTAGGGAACTCAGGGCCCTGTTGGGAGAATTTGGAGCCCAGGGTCTGGCCTTGGGGACAGGGATGGGGAGATGGGACAAATCACAAAACTTGTCCCTGTCTCTCCTACTCCATCACTCTCCAACTTTTGCCTAGGTTGTCATGTAAAGTGCATATTAAACTGTCTTAAAGTACGCCGGGCAGTGGTGGCGCATGCCTTTAATCCCACCACTTGGGAGGTAGAGGCAGGCGGATCTCTGTGAGTTCGAGGCCAGCCGGGTCCACAAAGTGAGTCCAGGACAGCCAGAGCTGTTACACAAAGAAACCCTGTCTCGAAAAACCAAAAAAAAAAAAAACTGTCTTAAAGTAAAAAAGAAAGTTGACTGAAGAAGACCTGGGATAGAGAACAAGGAGATAGAGGGTCAAAGTCAATATACATACACAAAACACATACATATATGTGAACATGTATATGGATATGCAAATATATTTTCAGCTTTGGTTTTGCATCAGCATGTAGAGTCATATCCCCCACCCCACTGTGCACAGGTGCACATACACACACATATACAGGTCCTCTCTTTTCCTGGCCCAACTATAGGGACAGCTCTTCAGAGGGTCATGCTAAGCACCTCAGAAACAAGCCTGCAGCTGTGATGACAGAGGCAAGTCCAGGTCAGGGATATCTCTAGAGCCAGGAGGGAAGGAGAAAGGCCCTTGGGAACAAAAAGAAGTCAGAGCACAACCTGGCCAGATCAGTCTAAGGGGAGATCACCAAGGACACCCAGATAGTAAGATGTAAATTATCAGGGCTGGGGGCCCAGAAGTTGCTTCTATGCAAATGGCTATGCCAAGTCTCTGTTGGGATTAAGTTCAGTTTTAGTTTTTAGCCATTTTTTGGCAGAATGAATGTGCAAGCTGAGGGACTGTGGAGCAGCAGCATCCATTCTGCAGAGAGAAAGACTGAGACCCAGCCACACAGAGCATCTGAGCGGGCTATGTACAAGAAGCAAAGGCACTGTCAAACGTGGGCAACATCCAGACTCCAGCCAGAACCTCTCTCTGCCTCTGTGCAAATCTGCTTGCAAGCCAAACCCCAGGAGACAGATGCATGGATAAGGTGGGCCAAACCAGCTAGGATGCCAAGCTGGCTTCCTGGCTTTTTCCTCATGAAGAATGACTCTTAAAGCCCTCAAGGTGACTCAGTGAGTAAAGGTATTTGCTGTGCAAGCCTGGGATTCTGAGTTCAAGTCCCAGGACTCATGTAAAAATAAAAGGGGGAACCAACTCCACGAAATTGACCTCTGGCCTCTGCATGTCCTCCTACCTCTGTTCTGCTTACTCTCCTCCCTTCTCCCCCCACCCCATACACAATTTAAAAATATGTATGTCTCCTTTATCCCGCTCTGAAACATCTTTTTGTTAAAGCTTTCCAAGTTTTTGAATCACAAATTAATGGTTCTTCGTAGTGTTCTCATGGCCACTAGGACACTCTAGAGATATTTACAGACTGTCTTTCAGATTTGTCAAAATCTGTGGGAACTCTTCACTCCATCCTGGAACATAAGCTGAGGAGACTTCTGAGAAACTTGGAACTTGAACTTGGAAATGTCCAATAAAACAAGTCTAATACGTCTGTTGCTATTTACAAAACAAAACAAAATAGACAAGAAAAAAAAAAGATGCCAAGCTGGCAACGGGCTGTACGAGTGTGGAACCTAAGGGGTGAAAGGGCCAGAAAGAGGGAACAGGGAGAAGTCAGGGAAAGTAATCAGAGTAGATGAATGGGTTCAGAATACCAAGAAGCCAGGTGCAAGAAGGGGAAGGTGCCTAGAGCAGAGTCTCCCTGAATTTTCCAGAAACAAAACAGAGTTAGAGCAAGGAAAGTCACTCACCAGCCTCTTAATGGAGTGGCCTCTCAGAGGGTTTTGGAATAGAAAGATACTGGTTCTGGTGCCCTTTCTCTAGTAGGTATGTGAACTTGCGCAAGTTACTTAATCTCTTCAACCCTAGTTTCATTATTGGTAAAGCAGGGAAGAGAGATTCCCAACTCGCCCAGAAACACACACACACAAGCGGAAAGAGAGAGAGGAGAGAGAGGAGAGAGAGGAGCAACCAAGGCTCTCGTGAGATAATGGATGTGAGCTGATTTATCAAGTGCTCTGCTTCTTCCTAGCAGGCAATCAAGTGGAGAGCTGGGGCCTGAAGGTAAGACCCTTCCTTACCACAGAAGCGATTAGGTGTGCTGGGATGTACTGGGCTTCATTCCTAATGTTTCCCATAACATTTTCACTTCCTTCCACAGAGGAGAGGATGGGCCTTTCGGTCCCTAAGTGCCAGGCCCATTTTACCCTGGAACAGGGAGGTTACAGGTATTTTTCAGTGGTGCAGGGCCAGGAACCTTTCTATCCAACTATCAAATCTCAAATAGGAGGAAAACTGGAGGACATGGGTACCATACTGTTGGGTAGGCCTAAGAAAGACGCGGTAAAAGCTTCTGGAGTGTGGAGAAAAGAATAAGAAGGGGCCTTGGACACTGAACTGGGTCACTGGATCCCATCCCCCTGAAGTTCTACAGATGGTCTACATGCATGGTGACTTGAAGAAAAAATGTCCCCCTAGGCTCAGGCATTTGAACACTTGGTCCCAGTTGGTGACACAGTTTAGGGAATTTTAAGAGGTATGGCCTTGCTGAAGGAAATATATCACTGCCAGCAGGCTTTGAAAGTAGCCCTTCTTCCAGTTTGTTCTCTTTGTGTTGTGATTGATTTGTGATCTCTCAGCTTTCTGTTTCTGTCAGCATCCCTACTCCTTGCTACCATTCCTCCCCACCATGATGGGCTCTAAACCTTCTGGAACTGAAAGACAAAATACACTCTCATCCGTAAGTTCGTCTTAATGCTTCATCACATTACAGTCCAGGACCCAGAAAATGCCAAGTCAGGTGATCCAATCCACAAGCTCTAAGGAGACACTAAAGAAGCTCCTCAGCTTAACATAGCATGTACCAGAACACATAGTCAGCCACACCCTTTGGGCCACCAAGGCAGCATCCCATTGTGATTGGCAGCTTGTCTCAACAATGACCCGAGAGCTTACCCACTAAGCTTCTCATTGTTTTCCATGGTCTCCTCTCTACGCCACACAAGGTATTCATAAGTACTACACATTCAAGGAGTTGGGGTTCATGCTGAGTACAACCTCAAAGACAAATGCTGTACCTTGTACTTGGAGCACCTTCCCTCCACCCCAATACCACTGACATTTGGGGCCAGGTTAACTCTTTGCTGTGAGAACTGCCCTATGTGTTATAGGATATTGAGTTATGTCTTGGCTTTTCTACCTACTAGATGTTCACGGGTGGGGGAAGGCATTGTTAATTCCTTACCCCTGAATAGGTCTTATTCATCTCCCTTGGTAAAGCCTTCAGAGGGAAAGAGGACACAGTGTCTTTAAGACACTGGAAGGTCCTCTCCTATAAAATACTTCTAACAAGAGATACCTACATCAAAGGACTTGGGGATTTAATGGTGTGATAGTGTGAAATATATATTTGGTCTTCTGGTTTCCTGGCATACAACTACTAAAA
This sequence comes from Lophiomys imhausi, assembly GCA_907164525.1. Taxonomy (NCBI): domain Eukaryota; kingdom Metazoa; phylum Chordata; class Mammalia; order Rodentia; family Muridae; genus Lophiomys; species Lophiomys imhausi. Next base: position 2,916,854 of record CAJQZJ010034389.1, read on the forward strand.
TCCTTAAACTATCCAAAGTGATACAAGTCTTTTTGTATGCTAATGAATAGCTGGTGACTAGCAGTCCCTTGGCAGAATAAGAAGTCTGGCTACTGGAACACCTAGGCAGGGCTGAAAAGTTGGGTTCTCCAGCCTTGTTTCACTGCCAACCTCCAGGCTGTGAAGAAAGTTTAATAATTTAATCAATAATATCTATGTAATGAAACCTACACAGACTCTCAAAAGGGTGGCTTCCAGATAGCTGAACCCATGGGCTCAGAGACAGAGGCATCCTTTCCCATATGCCTTGCCCTACACAGCTCTCCAACTCTGTCCCCTATAATGTATCTACAACAAACTAGTGGGTGTTTCCCTGCAAACCCCCAAGAGGGGGTTGTAGCAATCCTCATTTGTAGCTGGTCAGTAAGAAACACAGTTTTAAAAGACTTGAAATTTATAATAGCATCTAAAGTATGGGTGTGGTGAGAACAGCATTGTAGGAGTGAGCCCTCGACTCATGGAATCTGACACTAGTACCTAGTAGAGTGTCAGAACAGAACTGAATTCTGTAAATGCTTTTATTTCCTCAGATGAGGGGATGAGATGAGAGCTGTTCCCAAACCTTTCTAGCTCTTTCTAAACTCTCACTGTCTGGTTCTGGCCTAAACCCCTCTCCAAACTGACTGATTCAAACTGGCTTCTCTTGGCTTCTGACTGAACTGCTGTGCCCAGCCTCAGACTAGTTCTGGCAATATGTCTTAATCTTCTGGCTCCTGCTCATTTTCTGACTCATTCTGTCTTCACCTGTGTCTAGCTTGTTCTCTCTGCAACCTATCTCTGTAAAACTGTCCTCTCAGTAAAAATTCCTCTCTCTCCCTGAGCTGCTCTTGAGTAGCCTCTCTTTCCTGTCCTGTTCTTGTTAGAGTTGGGCGTATCATCTCTCTGATTCATTCAGTCAAATCTATTTCTGATTCATCACTTTTCCTGTCTCTCAATTAGACATCACTTTCAAACATGGCTGCTTCCTTCTATAAACTAACTTTACCTTCAGTGGTAAAATTTAATCCTTTCATTGGGATTAAAGGTGTATGCTGAGAGCATGTCTGTATTCCAGCCAGATCATACTCTAATCCAGAGCACATCTGTATTCTAGCAGGATCACATAGACCTAGAAGGTCTTTGGATGTGATCTCTTGCCAGAGCAGTCATGTTGCTATATTAAAATTCTTCTACAAATTCTGGAATATCTGAATGGTATCTGCTACATAATTAACTGTATTCTGAATCTATTGATGTATACTGATATATTATATATAATTTATTGATTTTATGTATTGACATATTGAAATATAATTATACATATTATTGTGTATACTATTGTTTCTATCCCTCTGGAGAACCTTGACTAATAGAGATCCCACTATACTTTCTTAACCAGATCGTATCATAAAAGCCAAGAAATATTTTTCGTCCCCCAGCATTTACTCTCATACATCTATGTGGATTGTTGAGTGTGTATACGGGAAGAAAAAATAATATATTCTATTTTATATAAGATATACATGTATTGTATATGCATTATATAATATAAATGAGTTTATTTATTTCTATAGTCTAGGAAATGAAATTCTATACATATCATTTTAACACATTGCACAGCACAAAAAGTCCTCAACAAGTATACTTTATTCTTGTGACAATTCTTACAGCACTCCAGAAGTGGCCTCTGCTCCCTCTTCTGCACAGTGCCGGGGAACATCTGCTGGCCTGGGCCACAGGCTCAGGGAACACTGAGTCCAAGTGTCAGTCTCTACATTCTCTACATCCAAAGATGACCCAGACATCCTGATGTCCCTCCTAGAGCTCCAGAGAAATCATAAGAAAAATGGAGGAGGAGGGGTGCTTGCCAGTACAGCTTGTAGCTCCTGGAAATTACAGGCCTGTCTTCATTTTCTGAACCTACAAGACAGTGTGTAGGACTCTCTCAAGTGGGGTTTGGCTCTCAAGTGGTCTCCAGCTAGGCATGGATAATCTCAAGAATCAGCAAGCATTACCCTTCCAGGATTCTGCCCACACCACACTTTGAAGCAATGATTCAAAGCCAGCGCACACATTTGGGACTGCATCAGGGATGGTGTTCCTGTTGTTGGCATGACCTCAAACATGCAGAGTGAGCGTGAACCCTAGAAGAAGCCAAGAGACAGGGACAGAGCCTCTTGGGGAGGTATTAGAGGCCCTGATTTGCCTTAGAAGTAGAGGCAGTGCCAGGAGATAGCCTCAGAGAGTTGGACATTAAGGTAGCAAGCAAATGCCAAGGCTCACTTACCAATAGGTACCCACAGTTCACCATCTTTCCATGACCATCATCAGGCTTCTGAAAGCTCCTGGGGGAGGGCAAGAGTCATGTTTGACTTGCTCTTTCCTATGTACCTAGCACCTACTTTCACTGTTTTAGTGAATAAGTAAGTACATGTCTGTAGAATACAGACAGTTACTTTTGTTTGAAAGAACAAAGCATGGGCATTATTAAATCAGTTGATCTGAAAACATTCCATAAACCAGTGAATGCTGTTTATGCTAACACTGGCAGGTTTGCTAAGACTTTGTGGTCACCACATTGCTCTGTGATCAAGATATTTAATCTAGGGGCTGTAGTGATGGCTCTGTGTTTAAGAGCACTTGCTGCTCTTCCAGAGGACCTGGGTTTGATTCCCAGCATCTACACAGCAGCTCACAAGCATCTGTATCTCCAGTCCTGGGAAATTTGATGCCCTCTTCTGGTCTCTGTGGGCACCAGGCATGTGTGTGATACACAGACATACATGAGGGCAAACACACATAAACAGTAAATGAATTAATTTTTTTGAAAAGATTAATGTTTAGTTGAGTATAACAAACACACATACATTTGCTACAAACAACCAATTGCCCACTTGCCAGCATCTTGCCTAAATCTTGCCTAAGTATTTAACATAAATACTTCCGAGGAACCTCAGAAAATTGTCAGTCACTGAAGGAATCTATACTGAAGCATCTTAAAATACAGGACTCTTACTTGCCCTGGTAACTTCATTCAGGTGGGGAACCCTATTTTGAAATTACCCTATTGTGAAATCAGTAGTAGGTAAGCTCCCTTTAGGCCTATGAGAAATCCCACCCAAGCTCCACACACCAAGTGTTCTGAGTGAAGAAAAGTGTAGTGTGGACCTCACTGCCGCCTCCTTCCCTGCGCTAATCAGCCAATCTCTGTTCCTCTCTCACCACAAACTAGGATCTCTATCACCCATGATGTATCTTCTCTGAAAGCAAAACAATAGCTCCCAGCCTTCTAATTCTACTCTGTGTTCTGTCCTTGAAAAGCAACAATCACGAATCCAATCCAACTCATACTAGGAAAATATCCCATGGTATTGGACTTACCATCCTGAGGCCACTTCCAAGAATGCCAAGCCATTACAGACCTCTAATTCTGCACTGCGGTGAAATAAACATGATCCATCTCTGGCCAGTGATGCTTCGCCTCACCCCACTAAGGCTATACACAATCATAAGATGCCAGAAAGCTCTGATAAGCCAATTGCTTCCCACTCGAGGGTAATGTCACCTGGCCATGAATTGATAAAGAAGCCTCAGAGATTTTCATGAGTCAAGAAGCCTTCAGACTAACTCTGCGTCCTTGCAGTTATAAACCCTTTTTGCAAATCTTTCCCAAGGACAGACCTCTCTTAATTATGCTACAGTGTGTGCCTACATCCCTGAAATTAGAGGCTTCTGCTGGCTTTATGACTAGATGCTTATCTCCAAGCTGGAATATGCACCGTGACATGCTGATGTGCTCAACTACCAGATTCCAGAAAGGACTCTCCAAAACAGCCTTGAGACAGGAGACACGTGGGCACAGAGAGAGATGGATCAAAATGGCACAGAAAATTAAAAAGAAAAACACTCGTTCCACAAAGAAAAGACCCCCCCAGCCACCCCGCCCCCACCGACCTCAGCACCAAACCAAAATGGGACAACTTAGCATAAGAGCAGTTTCTGCTCCTCAAAGGACATGGGCAGGGAAGTACAACACACACCCCTACTTCTGAGACACCCCTGCCCTACTAAGTTGTAGGAGGTGATGCACACTGCTGCAATTTGAATGCCAGACGTCCCTTGTAAGCTCGTGAGGTTGAACTCTCGGTACCCAGGTAGTGCTGCTGCTTTGGAACGTTGTAACATTTTTAGAAGATGAAGATTGTTGAAATCCCCTACCGCACTTCCGGTCTGCTCCTCCTTTCCCAATTGCAGACACAGTGTTACCAGTCACATGCCATTCCTGCCACCAGGCTTTCCCTGATGGACCGTATTCCTTCTTATACGGTGAGCCACAGCAATGTGAACAGTAATTAATACACACATAACTTTACAAGTGTAATATCTAAGTGGGGAGCTCAGGGGATAGTGGACTGTCAATTCGAGTACACAAGAGGAAACCTATGTAGACAAAGAGATTCCCAAAGAAAATTGGATTCCTTACAAGTAAGTTTTAGTAGTGTGGTGTCTTAGTTAAGATTTCTGTGGCTGAGGTGAAACATCAGGACCACAGCAACTTGGGGAGGAAAGGGTTTATTCAGCTTACTCTTCCACAGCACTGTCCACCATCAAAGGAAGTCAGGACAGGAACTCAAACAGGGCAGGGACCTGGAGGCAGGAGCTGATGAAGAAGCCATGGAGGGGTGCTGCTTACTGGCTTGCTCCCCCATGGCTTGCTCGGTCTGCTTACTTATAGAACCCAGGACCACCAGCCCAGGGACGGCACCACACACAATGGGCTGAACCCTACCACATTAATTACTAATTTTTAAAATGTCCTACAGACTTGTTATAGCTTCATCTTACAGAGGCATTTTCTTAATTGAGGCTCCCTCTTCTCAGGTGACTCTAGCTTATGTCACCTTTGACAGAAAACTACCCAGCACAGGTGGTATTAATGTCCTGAAGTGACTGTACCCATAGGTCCATCAGGGCAATGGGAAATGAGGGAGAACTTATAGAAACCAACTAAGGTATACTGAATTCAAGGATCAGTACACTTTCTAGAAGCAGACACCTATGTCCTGGTTAAGGTGAGAGTTCCAGGATTTCTAGCACTCCATTGTAATTACTCATAACTTCTTCCTATGATGAAGAATCAGTAATCACTTAAGTTTTGAGCAGCCACCCAGTATACCCACAAACCTCTAACAGACCCCTAGGGTCTGAGGTCACACAATTCCCAACTCTCCTCAAAGGAGCTTTTCCACCTAGACTGACTGACATTTAGATTCCTTCCAAAAGGTTCTTCCCCTGATGCACCCTCCTGTCTCCCTCCTATCAACATCTTCCAGAAGTCCTTGCTTGCCCAGGAAAATGAAGAAGATGAATTTTAAATTTGAGAAAGAAGAAAAGGGAGTTCTGTACAACAAGAGGCTCCATGGACAAATGAAAGGTGAGGCTAGAGCCTGAGATAAGTTAACTGCATGCTTATGACCAAGGTGGAATTGATAATCAGAACACACATGCACATACACACATGAGTATGTATATACACACATACAGAGAGAAAGAGACAGAACACATAAAACACGCAGATCAATAAGAAAAAGGCAAACATTCCAATGAGAAGATAATCAAAGAACTTGAACACTCAGTTCTCAGAAGAAACCCAAGTACTATAACCATGAAAAGATGTTCATGTCCTCAAGAATCATGTGGAAATGCACATTAAAACAACCATGTACTAGTCTGTATTCACCAGATCAAAACAAAGGACTGACAGTATCAAGTGCTGACAGATCAATAGCTACAAAGGCATTAGCTGTCGTCTGTATGTCACCATAGCTGTCTGTCTGTCACCATAGCTGTCTGTATGTCACCATAGCTGTCTGTATGTCACCACAGCTGTCTGTCACCACAGCTGTCTGTCTGTCACCATAGCTGTCTGTATGTCACCATAGCTGTCTGTATGTCACCACAGCTGCCTGTATGTCACCATAGCTGTCTGTCTGTCACCACAGCTGTCTGTATGTCACCACAGCTGTCTGTATGTCACCATAGCTGTCTGTCTGTCACCATAGCTGTCTGTCTGTCACCATAGCTGTCTGTCTGTCACCATAGCTGTCGTCTGTATGTCACCACAGCTGTCTGTATGTCACCACAGCTGTCTGTATGTCACCATAGCTGTCTGTCTGTCACC
>CAJQZJ010034389.1:2923452-2939475 GCA_907164525.1 Lophiomys imhausi
GGCTATGGGGAAGTAGGGACTAGCTGGAGGAAGCACATCACTGGAGGTGGACTTTGAGAGTTCATAGCCCCACCCTACTTCCAGTTCTCTCTTCCTGACTCTCTTTCTTCTCTCTCTCTCTCTCTCTCTCTCTCTCTCTCTCTCTCTCTCTCTCAGGTTTGAAGTTGAAGATATGATCTCTCAGCTTCCTATTCCTGCCACCATACCTGGCCTTTGCTGTCATGTCTCCCACCACAATGGACTCATCCCTCTGGAACCTTAAGCTCAAATAAACTCTTCCTTCTAAGTTGCCTTGGCAGTGATGTTTTATCACAGCAAGAAAGTAACTGATAGACTCATGAAGCTCATGAAATTTATAAGGCTTTGGAAGTTCAGAAAGTCACAAGATTCACAAGGCCCCATCCCCAAAGCTACAAAAGCAATAAACAATTGTTGGAGGCATGGAGAGTTCCTTCAACCTGTGAACTGGGCAGAAAACTCCAGTAATGCAGGTTTTTAAGTTCTTACCAATTCTGAGGAGGCCTTTCTATGGCTCTGCTGCCTTTGAGTCTCTCGTACCTCTGTAAGCAACCTTTCACCTATGCTTCTATAATTAACCCCTCACCCATGCTCCTGTAACTCCAGTAAATTCTGGAACTTCTTCTATGATCTGTCTGTTGCTAGTGCCCTATCTGGGATAAGTAGACATTTGATCACATTTCCCCAAGAAAAGTCATGCAACAGTGTGGAAACATATACATGGTTTTATTTACTTGTTTGCTTGGTGCTAGGGGTTAAACTCAAGATCCTGCAAAAGCTAAGAAAACACTCTACCACTGAGATATATCCTCAAACCACTAGAAAGACATTTACTGTCATGGATAAAATTGTGAATGTGGTGATAAACTCCAAATTCAAAGGGGTAATAACCACAAAGTAAGAAGGTGGAAAGATAGCATCAAGGGTGGCATGGGATATCCAAAGAGCTTCTATTTAATATGTAACATTTTATTTAAAAAAAAAGATCTGAATCAAATAGACCAAAATGTTAAAATTGGACAAACCCCATGTAGTTGATAAATGTCTTTTGCTTCTCTTTTGTTTCATTATTCTTGAAATATTTCACTACAACAAAATAGGAGAGTTAATGCATGAAGGTTGAGTATTATAGGTGTCCTATAAGAAGCCATCCAAGTTGGCTCCTGGGTAGTATTTGGGATCTTGAGAATCAGGCAAAACAATCCCAAGATGTTTTCTTAGACAAATGTTCTGCCTCTTCTATCATCTTAGGAATGAATATAATTTGGGCCCCAAAATTTGACACAGAAAATGATTGCTGTAACCCAGTGTAGCCCAAGGAACAAATTTCTCCCAAAACCCTTGGGTGCAAGCAATGTGATGTTATTGTTGATTAAAAAAAAATCAAACAAAATTTGGCTACAAGCCCCTTTCTCTAGGAAGAACAAGAAATACTGTCTCAAGTGCTGTCCAAAAAGGACAAAACTTGGAAGCAGGTAAGTCGACAGCCTAGCTCTGCCAAGACAGGGTAGGCAAGTCCTTCATAATTCCTGCTCTACAATCAATGTCTGTCAGAGAAATGGGGCCAAATGACTGAAGATTGATGCTGTAATGTATGGAGAGAAAATGGGAGCTGTCCAGGCAGCCACTGGTATGTCATTTCTTAGTTTTGGAAGCTGCAGGTCCTGCACTTCCTATATAATCATATATATTTATCCCTCTCAGGTCTCTGAGGTGGTTGAAGAATAGACAGCTAGAGTCTCATAGTTAAATTTTGAGTTGTTTAGGAATCAAGAGGGTGTTCTGGATCTAAGAAGATATTTTTAAAATTGTGAGGCAAGTTAGTATGAAAGCTGAGTTAGATATAGAACTTTAAACTCATGGAGATGATTAGATAGGAGAATGTTAAAGTCAGATGCCAAATACATATGGACTGGACATTGGGAATGTATTGTAAGCCATATAACTCTCATAATTGTGGCCTATTTATTTCTGTTGTTTTGTATTGTACTTATAGTTATAAGAGAAAGAACCATTTGTTGGACTGAAAGGGAGAGCTGTTGGGGGGAAAAAGAAATACCTTAAACTAAAAAAAAGGGGGGGAAGAGGATGGGGGATTGAGGGGGAGGAGGGTGGAAGGGTGGAACTGAGGGGGGAGTAGGGAGGGGATTGTGATTGAGATGTAACTTGAAGAAATAAAAATTAAATTATTTAAAAATTTTTAAAAAAAAGAAAAGAAACACTGTCTCAGTCAGAATTGGCTCCTTACCCATTTGACGATGATATCAAAGCTCTGGGAAGAAAATAAACCTAAATGTAGTCCAAAGTGAGCATCGCTGAGATGCTCTTTAAGCTGCCATGGCCCATTTGTGCACATGGGTGTGTGCATTCATGAACATTTAGTGCATGGGTGTGTGCATTCATGAATGTGCCCATGTGTTATAGAGAGAGAGCAGGGGTCTTCTTTAGTGTCTTCTTCAATCTTTCTCCACCTTGATTTTTTTGTTTCATCTTGTTTTGTTTTTTGAGACAGAGTCTCACGCTGAAGCTCCCCAATCCAAGTAAAATGACTGTCTAGCAAGTTTCATGGATCCTGCTATCTCTGTCTCAAGCACGCACCCAGCATTTTTTATGTGGGGACTGGGAATCAGTCTAAGGTCGTTACCAACTGAGCCGTCTCTACAACCTCTTTCCATTGTCCTTTTGAAGGTTCCAGCTCCTCTCCTGGTATGAGACACTTAGAAAGGGACTATCTTAACCACATCATTATCACTCTGAACCCTAGAATCTAAAAGCCACCCTGTGAGAGGTTAATCCACATGTATCTTCTACTAAAGTCACTATATAATTTGAGGAGGCATCCCTAGTACGTATGACAACTTGGAGCTGAAACTTCACTGCAGGAGCCACCTCCAAGGTTGACCCACACCCTCCATACACACACACATGCACACGCACACATACACATATACACATAAAACTATAAAGCACAAGACTGGAGACAACATCTCATATAAACACCTATCTTGATATTATCAAGCATTGGGGAAAACAGCTAGGGTTGTATGTAAACCAACACAGACCAGGGCCTGAATCCAGGCCAAGGATGGAACAACCCTTCAGCCACACCCTAGCTTCACCTGACCTTTGGATACATTTTGACTCTGATTTCCATCAAAGAAGGAAAAACCTGTAGGGCTCAGGTATTCATGTCATATTAACTAACATAAGAAAAAGACTTATTGAACCTCCTAACTCCAAAATGGTGCTGATGATCATATGTGGGCAACAACAAGGGCCCTATAAATCAACAGAATCAATGTACATATGAACTCACAAAGACAGAGGCAGTATGCATGGAGCCTGCACTGCTCATCTAGGTATGTATTATGGCTTCCAGCTTACTGTTTTTATGGGATTCCTGAGTATGCAAGCAAGTGAGTGTCTGGGTCTATAACTATTTCTTGTGCCTTTTCTTGGACTCTTTTCCTTCTGTTTATTTTGTTCTATTTCAATGTGTTAGTTTTTGTTGCATCTTACAGTATTTTTGTTTTATGTTGTGTCATTATTATCTCTTAGAAGTCTGTTTGCTTTCTAATAAGAGACAGAATGGAGGTGAATCCGGATTGTGGGAAAGGAAATCAGAATCAGAATCACTAGTATTTATTATGTGAGGAAAAAATTTATTTCCAATAAAAGGGAAAAAAGAAAATAAATAAAAGAAAGCATTTAATAGGACTTATGGTTTTAAGGGATTAGAGTCCATGATGGTGGGGTAGAGGCAGCAGGTGGCAGGCAGCTGCAGCAGCATTTGAGAGCTCACATTTTGATCCACAAACAGGAGGCAGAAAGCTCATTGGAAATAGCATGAGTCTTCTGAAACCTCAGACCCTATCCCCAGTGGACACATCTCTTCCAGCAAAGCTTCACCACCTTAATCCTTCTCAAACAGCCACTAACTGGGGACTAAGCATTCATTCCCTAGACTTATGAGGGACATTCATTCAAACCACCACAGATACCCAACCCCAAGTATTTCAGTATGGTAGTGGAAAACTGACAGGAATGACAATCAAACATATCTCCAGACATTTTCCATGGTTTCCTAGGAGGTCCTTAGTTGAGAATCATTTGTGTAATTTTTATTCTTCATTTAAGTGATACATAAAACCATAAAATTAGGCTGTGGGGATGGCTCAGTCAGTAAAGCATTGCTGTCCAAGCATGAGAACTGAGTTAAAACCTAGGCACAGTAGCATCCATATGTAATCCCTGCACTCCTAGCAAGATAGAATATTGAGACAGGAGAATCTCCAGAAGCTCACAGACCATCTAGCCTCCTGTATGTAGCCACAGACAAGTGACCCTGTGTCTCCAACAGGTAGAAGGTAGCAATACCCACTGTTATCCTCTGATCTCCTGTGACATGTGTGCACCCACACTCACACACATGAGCACACACAGAGATTAAAACAATGTAAGAATTGTTCATATGCATGGGGTACCATATGCTAGGCATCAGATACACTGTGCACTATTCAAATCAAGGCAAACATATCTGATTCCCTCAGGCATTCATCACTTTTTTATAGTGAAGGAATTCAGCATCCTTCCAGGTTTTTGAAATGTCTAATTTTTACGTACAGGTGCTCATCTGTGCAGTAGCACCCAGAACGTCTTGTACCCATCTGTAACTCAAGTCCCTGTGATGAACATCCCCCGTGTCACCTTCCCCGCTCCAGTTTTGTGTCTCAGACTTCTCATGCTCTACAGAGTTGGGATAGGAGTAAGAAGTACCAGAGTGGACCCTTCAGAACCCAGAGGAGAGTACCAACAGAATAAAAGAATAGGTGCTTTGAGACCCAGACCAAGACTCATTGGTGAACACACACACACACACATGAACATAGGGCAAAGACATGATCTTTCCTTATAAAACACATCCTCTCACACTATTTTTTTTTTCAGTTTTTGAGGCAGGGCTTACTATGTAGTTCTGGCTGCCCTGGAACTCACTATGTAGATCAGACTGGCCTTGAACTCACAGAGAGCTTCCTGCCTCTGCCTCCCAAGTGCTGGATTAAAGCCATGCATCGCCATGTCCAGCTTATAAAGTCTTGATCTAGCCCACAAGTTGGCCTCTCCCATCCAGTCCCCTCCCCAACTCTGAAGTCCCCTGAGGTCTGGAAACCTAGTTCCAACACAGCCATCAGGGATCAGGCAGGTCTAGAGTACCAAGGGTGTGTCCAGATGGAACTAACTTTGCTCCCAGTTGTAACTTCTGATTCCATTTGGAGCCAGCAGAGGCTGCCGAGTAATCGAATTAGGCAAATATTATGGGGAAGAAAATGGGCCTGTAAGTAGCTTAAAGTGATGGAAATGACCTGAAGGTGGCCATGCAAATGGTCTGTATAATATCCTGTAATAATCCTGTCCAGGCAGCCCGAGGAGGCTGGCTTCCAATAATGAGGTGTCTGATTAGAATAATATTCAGTGGGAGAATTCGTGAGTGTCTACATAAATCAGGCCTGGAGAGCCTCCCCAATTAGCTGGGAAGGAGACAGGTGAGGTGAGTGCCAATTCTGCACTGGGAGGCTGTTAGGCAAGCTGCAGAGGTGGGGAGGGAAACTGATCATCCTCTTAACAATTTGTGACATTTTACAGCACTTTACAGTTTATAAACCCTTTTCCTGGGCAATATTTCATCTAATCCTCCCACAGTTGCTTTACGGATTAAATGAGACAACTTCTGTTGGGAAATAATGTTATCTTTGGGTTGTGATTTTTTTTAGCTCCATCAACCAACATGTGCTCCTCACCTAATAGTTGTTCAGCAAACAGAGGCCACTGAGGATCATGTATGATCATATTCCGATCACCTGTCAATGCAGGAGACGTGAAGAGACTCACATCCACCCTGAGAGAGCTTCCTCTCCCTTCCTCTGCCACTGAAACAATGGAGCAAAATCGTCACTGGCTTTAGCAGATAGCTTCTCAAGAGGTAAGCCTCTTCCTTGTCCTCCCATCTCAGTTCCAAGAACAGGTACAAGATTGCACGCATCAAGAGGTACCACCTGCCCAGGACACCACATTCATTTGGTAACTGCGTATCGAGTCTCATTCATTGCACCACTCACTCAATACAAGGGGTCATTCGTTCCTATATACAGTCAGAGGAAGTTATTGCATACCCAATATGGATCAGATCCAGGCACACAGGGAAAGAGGAGAAAATAGAGAAAACCAATTGTCCTGGAAACCCAGGTCTGGTGGAAGAAACACTCTGGTTTCCAGACCACCATGCTTTCAACATGGCATGAGCTCCATTGACTCATGTTTTTTGAATATTCATTCCCCAGCTACTTTGGGAGGTTGAAGAACTTCCAAGTGAGAAGACCTAGAGGACAGAGGTACGAAGTCACCAAGGGGGAGGCCTTTGAGAGTTACGCTCAGCCTCGAGGTCCTGTTACACTATACTTCTGGAATGTGGAGACATGAACAGCTTTGGCCTCTGAACTGTGCTCCTCAGACACACATACTCCTTCCCCACCACAATAGGCTGAAACCATGAGCCAAAATAGATCTTTTCTCCATCAAGGTGTTTCTGTCACATATTGATTATGGCTGCAGTGATCTGAAAGTAACCAACATACACAGTCAACAAGCCTCAGGAAGAAGGGACTTCATTGGGAAGGGCTTGGCGACACAGCCTCAGGAAGGTGAGTGCCTGGGATCTCTCCATCTGTGATGCTGTGATGTTTAAAGGGTGTGCACACCTGTCCCCTTATCCTTGAAACCCCACCTCCAAAGAATGCTCCCACCCTTGTAGTTTCACAGATAACAAAGTAGGACTAAAGAGCATGAGTGTCTTGCCTCAGACATCAAAAAGCAACAAAATTGGTGCCAGAATTCAAGTGATAATTCAAGACAGAATTCTAGTCTTACGTGAGTGTGTGTGTGGGGGGGGGGTATGTGGTGTGTGTGTAGTATATGCATGAATGTGTGGGTCCTCGTTCCCATGCATGAATATGTAGAGGTCACTGCAGGCTTCTTAAATCTTCCCACTCACAGCCCCTTTTTGCCCAAGAAGTTTTTCCACAACCCCAGACACATAGGCATGCGAAGGAGGTATGCAAACCACACATTTAGCATTAATAAATCATAATAAGCTCATTATAGGGGCTGGAAAGATGGCTCAGCAATTAAAAGCACTGGCTGCTCTTGCAGTGAACCTTGGCTCAGTTCCCAGCACTCACATGGCAGTTCATAGTCACCCTTAACTCTAGATCCAGGAGAGTCAGGATCCTCTTCTGGCCTCCATAAGCACCAGGCATGCACGTGCTGCCGATACTCGCATGCAGGCACACACATACAGATGAAGCAAAAATAAATAAAACTTTTAAAAGCCAAAAAAAGAAAAATTAAATTTATTTTAGAATAATTCTCTGTTAGATATATACTTTTATCATCTATCAAAGATTAAAACAAATTTGGGTACTGATGAGATACATATGCTCTCCACTGAATATTTGACACTGCAGAATGCAGAGAATCTTCAACGTTGTTCAGAGTGGATCAATACATAAATTTTATAATCATCAGTGCTCAAAATGCCACTTCTCATAAATACGTGAGTACAACATGGCAGACATACATTTAGAGCCTGCTGTGGTTTGAATGTGAAGTGCCCCCTCCATAAGGTCAATGTATTTGAACACTTTGATCTCTGGCTGGTGGTGCTGTTTGGGAAGTTTGTGGAGCCTTTAAGAGGTGGAACCTTTTTTTCTCTTATAATAATAAATACAATAGAAAACAATGAGAATAGTTAGGCCACGATTATGAAAATTATGCGGTATAATGTGCATTCCCAATGTCCAGTCCACACATAATTGGCAACTGATATTAATAATCTATTTTCTATCTATCTCGATGAGTTTAAAGTTCTATACCTAACTCAGTTTCTATCCTAATTTGCATTACCAACTTAAAAACATCTTCTTAGACCTAGAAAAATCCTTTTAATTCCTAAACAACTTAAAAATTTAACTGTGAGACTATAATTATCTAGTCTTCAACCACATCAGAGACCTGAGAAGGATAAATATATCTGAATATACAGGAAGTACAGAGCCAGCAGCTTCCAAAACTAGGAAATGACAGACAACTGGCTGCCTGGACAGTCCCCAATTTCTCTCAATACATTAGAGCATCTATCTTCAGCCTTTTGCCCCAGTATCCCTGACAGACATTGATTGTAAAGCAAGAATTAGGAAGGACTTACCCTCCCTGTCTTGGCAGAGCTGTTGACTTACCTCCTCCCAAGTTTTGTCCTTTTCAGACAGCATTCTGTCTACAGTTGAAGCAAGGGGTTTTTCTTGCCCAGTGACAAGTTTGCCATTTATTGGACTAAAAGAGGGAGCTGTTGAGGGGAAAAAGATACACCTTAAATCAGGAAAAAAAAAAAGCTGATAGGAGGATGAGCGGGAAGAGGGTAGGAGGGTGGGACCAGGAAGGGGAGGAGGGAAGGGATTATGATTGAGATGTAACTTGAAGAAATAGAAAAATGTTAAAAAGAAGAAGAAGAAGAAGAAGAAGAAGAAGAAGAAGAAGAAGAAGAAGAAGAAGAAGAAGAAGAAGTGTAACCTTGCCAGAAGAAGTACGTAACTGAGAATGGACTTTGAGGTTTCAGGGTCTGGTCCCATTTCCTGATCATGCTCTGCTGCCTGCTACCCTTACACTGTGACCAACCACCCTCTTATTCCTGCTGCCATACCTTCCCCACTGTGATGGACTGATATTCCTACAGCTGTAAGCCATAATATATCCTTTGATCCCTAAATTGCTTCTTATTAAGCACTTAATCATTGCAATGGGGAAAAAAACAACTACAAAAAAACTAACACAGGACTAGTTCAGAGACTGTCATAGATTCCAGCCTAATTGCTAGCCAAAAATCATGTAATAATTTTTCACAAAATTTTTTTGAGACAGGGTTTTTCTCTTAGCCCTGGCTATCTTGGAACTCACTCTGTAGACCAGGCTGGCTTTGAACTCACAGAGATCCACCTGCCTATGCTTCCGGAGTGCTGGGTTTAAAGGCGTGCACCACCACACCTGGCTATTACAGACAGCTGTGAACTGCCATGTGGGTGCTGGGATTTGAACCCAGCTCCTTTGGAGGAGCAGCCAGTGCTCTTAACCACTGAGCCATCTCTCCAGCCCCTCAAAAAAGCAACTTTTAAAAGCAAACATCCTAACACAATACAAACCAAAGACATACTGATTTGATACTTAGGTGCTGAGGAACAACTATAGGGAAATAGTTTTTATTTTCATAATCAAACCATCATGTTTCTATAATAACAGAAAACTGGGTATATTCATAGCATGTAATAGTCTTTAACTGAAGTGCTTCAGGCAGCATGCGTTGGTGTTGTACGACACAAGAGCATGCACGGTGTAAAGCGTGCGCACTGTGTGTTCAGAACCAAGGCTGCAGCGAAGTCGTATGTTACGTACAGCTCAGGCACATGCTACCAGACACATCTCAGACACATCACTCATTTGATTTCTGGCACTTGCTCTTTGTGACACACGCATGCACACACACATCCAGTTACTGCTGAAACCTGTATTGTGCACTCCTAAAAGGAAAGGCTGACTCAGGCTCTACCCTAGGTTCTCAGAAGCCCTAGGTTCTCTTGGTTCTGTCCCAACCCTGGAAGACAAAGCTAGAGAAGCACATCGTCTAGCAGCCACAGGAAACTAACCCCCTGGGGCCCTGCTGCCTTACAACCTATATCAGGAGCTGGCCTGAGAGAAGTAGAAATGAGTAACCACAGCTGAGAAGTAACTTAAACCGAGTCAGAGGTATAGCTAGAAGGGACTTAGAGATGAGCCCATCTAAACTGCAAATTTGCCATGACAGTGTGTGACTCAACTTCTTTTCTCTTTGCCTTCGTTGTTCCTTTCTCTTCATTCCCCTTCTAGTCATTTCCTTGTTTTATCACACAACACTCTTTTGATTCTTCTCACTTAATTAATTTACATTCCTTGAAAACTTTCACACTCTGGTGCTTACAGGGCCCAAACTGAAAGTGTTTTTGTGTGATAAAGTGCCTGGTTAACTGAGACGCGCTTCCAAGGCAACTATTGGGCCACTCAGTTGCTATCTAGGGGTCCTTGTTGGTTCATTCCCTCCGCCAGTTAAAGAATTAAAAGGCAGGAAGAATCTTAAACATGGCAGGAAAGCAGTGGAGAAATCTCAAGTACAGCAAACAGGAGTAGACAGAATGTGCAGTTGGCAGCAGACACGTGGTGAGAGGTGTCAAAATCCGGCTTCTTCTTGGGTGGGTGGGAGTTTTTAAAGTCTCTGAAGAGTCCCCTAATTTAGGGTTGGCCAGTTTGGAAAAAAAAAAAAAAGGCTGACTGACCCACAACTGTAAACACGTCCTAATGCATCAGCTTTGAACTGGTTGAACCAGTTGGTCAGCAGGCTGTTTTGTAAAACCCCACAAGGACTCTGCTTTAAGCCTTCAAGCTTTTGTCTCAAGTCCAGAGGATGGGAAGGAGCCAGCTAACTCAAAAGTTCACTAGCTCTGTAACCTAGCCACAGCCCCCTCCCTGTCTCAGGGGAACCTGTCTAACTCCAAGTCCTCACTACCAGCCCATTGTCACCATCCAGCTGTATCATCATATGGAAACCTTAGGTTATTTTTGTTTTGTTTTGTTTTGTTTTGTGGGGTTTTTTGTTGTTGTTTTTGTTTTTAATCGTAGCCAGATCTTTGTGGGATTTTAGTTGCTTTTTATTTTAGACTTTAAAATACTATGCACACAGCACAACGAAACATTGCAGAACCATTAGTTTCTAACATTGAGGATCAATTTTCCTCTTCTTCTGCTCTCCTTTTTCCATTGATAAGCCCTTCAAGCACAAGCAACCTGTGACCCAAAATAAAATCATAAACTTATTTAAAATATGATATTTGTTGCCTTTTTTATAGCTACATTGCACTGCTCTCAGGAGAACACAGATGATAACATCCTGATACAATGTCAAATGGTTGGACATGTCTGGTCCAATTTATTACAGTAGCCATCAAATTTGAGAAAGACTTAGGCCAACACTAGCCTAAACAAAAGACAAAGTGGATAGAGGGGAAACCCTTTCATTTCCAACCCAAAGAGAAATTTCGAGACCATTTGCTACTAGCCTCAATGTAAGCCCTCTGAGGGCCCAGAAGGGAAGTCACAGCTGCCCTTCCAGACGCAGATTTCCACAGGCACCCCTTTCTGCTTTAACCTGCTTCCCTTAAGCACCGTGATTCCAGATAAATAAAAAAATGAGTGCCTGTTCAATCAAATTGCTTTTCTGTTGTGTTTAATTATTAGTATGGTGACAGTATTGTTTCCTGCCATTTCCAATGCAAATGAACGGTGTTTCTGCTTCCCTGTGAAGTAAGCAATGTTTTATGAGCTGGCCCTACAAAGCCAACCACCACTTAAAAGGCGACTCTCATGGGGATATATGTGCCAAAATCCAAAGACTCAACTTTAACAAATAAGAACCAGGAGGTACAGCCAATTCCACACTGAGCGCTGCTTGGGAAAGTGCTGTTTGAGGGACACACTTTGCTTTTCACACTGCTGGTGCTAGCATTGCAGACTGTGTGGGTGAGAAGCATACTTTGAAATCACTTAGTCCACCTGCTCATCTTACAGAGGGGGAAGATGTTTACATGTGAGAAAACAGAGAAATGAAGTAGCATGCCCTCATACTCACAGCTAGACAGCAAGTGACCTGGGTCCCCAGACACCTGGCACAGAGTCTGCAGCCTACTCAGACGAACAAGGAAGAAAAGAGAAAACAAGGGGCTGGAGGAATGGCTCATGGGTTGACTGCTGTTGCAGAAGACTCACGTTAGGTTCCCAGCACCCACATTCAGGGTCTCAAGATTGCCTATAACTCTACTTCCAGAGACTCCAATGCCCTCTTCTGCCCTCCTCTGGCACAAAAACACATAGCATACATTCAGAAATTTACGCATAAAGTAACAAGAACAAAAAAATCTTCTTAAGAAAGAAAAGAAGCTAGGTGGTGGTGGCCCATGCCTTTAATTCCAGAACTTGGTAGGCAGAGGCAGGAGGATTTCTGAGTTCAAGACCAGTGTGATCTACAGAGGAAATTCCAGGACAGTCAAGGCTACACAGAGAAACCCTGTCTTGGAAAAGAGAGAGGAGGAGGGGACTGAGGAAAAAGTTCAGTGGTGAGGAGCCCTTTTGCTCTCCCAGAAGGCCCCAGCACCCATGTCATGTGACTCTGTAACTCTAGCTCTAAGGAATCTGACACCCTCTTCTAGCCTCCACAAGCTTACATATACTAGAGACACACACTATGTGAATAAAAAATAATAATAAATCTTAAAAGAGAAACAAAAGCAGCCAACATTTATTAAATTCACTAGAGCTCAGTGAGTTCTGGGCATGATGCTAGGCCTCCCAGCTGCATAGTAGCAATTCTCTCCAGTAGTGGATAAGGCTCCAGGAATCAAGCCATCATCGGCCACACTCTGCTTAAGAGCTGCCTAATATGCTCCCACCCTACCACACACCCACTTATCTGATGTCTCTTCCTTCTACAGGCTGTAGCTTTCTGTAGCCTCCAGAGCATGAAGATTCTCTATAGAGAAGAACCCAGAGGGCCTCTTATTTTCAGATCACATGACAGTCAAACTGTCCAGAAAATCACCATAAGCAACAACAAAAAGGTGACAAAAAATAAACTAACATCATAAATGTTTCCCTGGGCTAATGAAAAAGTGAAGAAAAAAAAAATCCCCAAGGTTTAAGGAAAAACAATAATCATCTGAGGGCCCACTTCCAAGATCACAGGGTGAGGTCAGGGGTGAGCACATGATCCCTGTTTGCCTGGAACTTAGGTTTTAGTGTGTCAATATGAAAGGGAAAAGAATGAGAGATAAATTAATCATTTACTTATTGTGCACTCTTAAAAACTATAAAACATAGCAGAAAATAAGAATACATACAGAGGGGCCTGGAGAGATGGTCCAGCCATTAAAAGCACTAGCCGGAAATTGAACCTGGGTTCAATTTTCAGCACCCACTTAGCGGCTCATAGCCATCAGTAACTCCAGGTCCAAGGGATTCAGAGCCCTCTACTGGCCTCTTCCAGCACTACAAGTGCATGATACACAGATAAACACGAAGCAAAATGCCCATACGCATAAAATAAAATAATAACAAATAATTTTTTAATTAGAGTACCTATAGAGAAAAGTCAAAGGGGGAGAAGCAGCCTGGGCCATAAACCTCTGTAGCCAATATCAGGTCATGAGAGGAAGTAACAAGTAACAGTCATAGGATAACTGTTCCGACTGGACTTGGTAATCTTATATGGACAGATCCCTATAACATTGACCTATGCACTAAGCCATAAGCCAGTGGGTAACCCCAAGGCTCAGGGAACAGGAATGGCTGAAAGACTGTTAGAGCCAGGAGTTTGAGAGGACCTGACAAAACATTGTCTACTTGGCCTGACTGACAGGACTGAAGCACCCATGATGAACAGAGGCTGTGGTTGCTTGAACAAGATCAAACCAGTCACCCCCCACCATGGAGAGGGGAGATGCTCACAAGCTCCCACTGACAACTAGTGGCTCTGGGGAAGGGAGAGTCAGTTTTCTTTAGAGGTGTAGTGCCTGGTAGGTTGATCATGCTCTATGTATACACCCTGAGTACATGGATAGCACAAATTGAACAGTAAGGTATTTTTAAGAGGATTTGAAGTTAAGAGAGAGGGTGGAGGGGTGGAGAGTGGATCTGAAAGGAGTAGGGAGTTAAAATAATCAAAATTTATTGTATACATGTATGAAGTTCTCAAAGAATTGGAATACTATATTTAAAATAGGCTTAAAATACCAGAAATGGAAAGAGTTTTACTCATCACTCAATTTCTTGTTTTAATACTTTGATTATTACAAGTTTTGGTTCAGATAGAGGACAGAGAAAGAAAATTAATAGTTGGATGGATGGATAGATATAGGCACATACATACATACAGATATGATAGGTTGATGATATAATTATATATTCACAAGTGTACATGTACAAATACACATACACACACATATATGTATATATACATATATATATATATATATAGCAATACATCATTTGATAAGAGAGATATGTTTTGAGAAAGCATCATTAGAAAAAAGCATCTCCTGAAGCAACAATCACGGAGCTTACATGGGTCTGTGCTAGGTCCTCTGCATGTGTGTTATGGTGGTGTACCTTGGTGTTCTAGTGGGACTCCTAACAGTGGGATTGGGGGGCGGGTGTCACTGACTCTTTTGCCTGGTCTTGGGACCCTTTTCCTCCTACTGGGTTGCCTTGTTCAGCCTTAACATGAGGGCTTCTGCCTAGTCTTAGCGTAACTTGTTATCCAGTGTTTGGCTGATATCCCTGCAAGGAGGACTGCTCTTTTCTGAAGGGAAACTGAGGATGAGTGGATCCTGGGGTAAAGGGAGATTGGAGAGGAGGGGACTGGAAGGAGCGGAGGGATGGGAAACTGTGGTCAAGGTGTAATGTATGAGAGAAGAATAAACTAGAAAAAAAAAAGGTCATCACTGTACAAACATTGCACACTGTTCTTACACAAACCAAGGATGTCATGACACCCTAACCCATACAATCCAAAGGGTACACTGAATGCACTGGATCCATCTTTGACTGAAACATCTTCATGTAGCATGTGGCTTTACATATGTACACACACAAATGTGAACAAACCTACTGTATCTTGGTGGAGATCTGAAGACTAAAGTAAAAGAACCGAAGTGTGGGAAACGCTGATAAAGTTCCAAGCCTTCCATCCCTTGTGTAGGAAATGGAGGCTAGAAAGGGATGCCACCAGAGTTCAATCAGAGTCCAGATAAGATCGCTCTGTTGCTCCCTGTGAAGGCAAGGTGGCCCCAGGAACTTTCACCCTGCTCAGCTTTGGTCCAGGAAGCTTGTCCTTGTGCCCCCTGAGAAGGAAGCTGCCTAGCAGGGCTATCTCTGCCTCTGACTAAGCAGGAAGGATTTCATTTCAGTGCCTCTTTGGTGAGCACCTCTCCTTCTCCCCACAGCCCTTCTGCAGAAATACCCATAGCCTTCCTTCTGACTTCTCTCTCATTCTATGAAGAAGACCTGGGCTCAGGAGAGGACTATTTGATATCTTCTTTAGGCAAAGCTGTAAGTTTCTCCTTTGCTGTATTCTCCATAACTATTCTCTCTTATCCTAGAGGATTAAAAGTCTATGTCCAACACTAGCACTTCTCATAGTAGCATTTCCACTTCTGCATCAGCATCCCAGCCTGAAGGGAGGGAGGAGGAGAGAGCATCCACAGCCTCCTTGTCACCTGGGACAGACATGGGTGGTCCTAAGGGGTGAGGTAAGAGTTGGCTTCATTCTTCCCCACGTGATCTCCTTCAGCTGTCCTCTTCTTGGCCTGGAGTCCTCTGGTCATCCTGCCTATAAAGCTAATAAAGGAGAATAACAGATAAGATTATGAGGTTATGAATCTGCTATTTTTTAACACACTTAGCAAATTTTCTAATTCTAGATAAAGTCTGTCCCTTCAAAGCCTTCACCTTGGGGGACATGACATTTATTTCAACAATGATCCCATTCATTTCAGGACCCCTGTTTTAGGAATATTAATAACTGGCGATTATGGAATGCCTACTGATCAAAAACTGGGTGTATGAGTTACTTTACCCACTATTCCTTACACCATGCTTGAAGGAAGAAGTATCCTCTTTTAAACAAGATATCCCCTTATCCTAGCTATATCAAACCTTATCGAAGGTCATAAGAACTGTAATCTCTCATTTTAGACATCATACTTAGCTTTCAATAACTTTAGGCTGTTTCCAGAAATCAAACTTACCCTTAAATGCAAAGGGTGACCCCCTCCACACACACACACACACACACACACACACACACACACACACACACAC
>CAJQZJ010034389.1:2954850-3012707 GCA_907164525.1 Lophiomys imhausi
TACAATGGAAACAGTTACACCATGGCACTGAGAGCAAGTGCTGCAAATGGTAACATTCCATTTCACTTGCCCAGAGTTGCTCATTCACAATATTGATCTCTGTCTGAAGGGGAGAAGGAAAGGAAGGAAGGAAGGAAGGAAGGAAGGAAGGAAGGAAGGAAGGAAGGAAGGAAGGATGGAAGGATGGAAGGATGGAAGGATGGAAGGATGGAAGGAAGGAAAGAAGGAATCATGGAAGGAAAGAAGGAAGCATGGAAGGAAGGATGGAAGCATGGAAGGAAGGATGGAAGGAAGGAAGGGCCCTGAGATGTTGACAAGGCATTGGCAAGCAGTCTGGAGGGTAGAACGGAGAAGATCTCATGAATGGCATTGCTGTGCTTAGATCGGGGCTATTGACCACACTCTCTGTTATCCAGGATATCAACTGACTCCATGTTACCTCTGTGAGGAAGAACATGGACTCTAGAGCAAACTGCAGAGTTCCTATCCCCACTCCCCAAGTACAAGTTGTGTGACCTTGAATAAAGTTAAGGTCACACCTGAGGTTCTCCATCTGAAAAATGGAGAAGCAATAACCATTGTAGCTCTCTTGGTGGGAAGTGAAGGTGGATAACTTAGTACTTCATATGTGCTAAAACAGCAATGTGGTGGCTAACAGCTACAGTGAGGTGAGAATCCACAGGCATGAGGTTTCTGGTCAACCTGTAACTATGAGATCTTGAGCAATTATCTTCTCCCCTCTATGCCTGATTCTATATCTATAAACAAGAGGGTTGAATCCAACCAGCCTTCTCCTTCTGTAGTGCCAAGATCCTTTGGAATCCATCATATGGGTTCCACTCACAGTGAACTCCACTCTCATTAAAATATCCTCCCCAGGTTACTTCTGCCTTTCCCACAGTAGACCACAATGTCCTCTTCCCCTTCCTTCTCCACAGGGGCCTCCCCTGTGGCTTGGCACTCTTCCTCTTCCCACCACACTCAAAGAACATTCTAGAATGACCAAGCATGGGTCTCTCAGCCTGCAGTGCTGTATTATCTTCCCTTAGCTTAGGGATGCTTCTATGATACCATCCCTAGAAATCTGTAATGCCCAAGTAGTTGGGCCTCCATACCCCACAGCTACATCCTCCATCAGCTCCTGGTATCCATCACACCCTGGGGAACTGTCAATCTCCCCCTAGTAGGCTCTTTGGCCAGCTCTGGGTAGTTTTCTTCTGTGCCCCCTCACCTAGCTAGAGAAGGTCCTCAACAGTAGAGTGGAGTAAGGAAGGAGTCCAAGCACTGTGCAAAACAAGCTGTCACCTACCCAGTCTGTCCTCACCCCATAATACTTCTCAGCCTGGTGATTCCTCCAAAGTTACAAATGTTAATGTGGGAAAAGAGAGAAATCACCCAGATCCAGACCTGGAAAGGACACTCCAACCTGTTAAGCTGCCTGAAGGCTGTGCAATGTGCTCGAACTTCCCAGCTTTTGTGAGCTGTCACACATTCTGGGATGGGCCTTAGAGATGCAGTAGTCTTTGAATCATTTCTGCTCCTATGAGTAAAGCCTCACCACACTGCTGTAAGTAGCCCCAATAAAACCCATTGGCTCACCAAGTTTGACTTTGGTGGCATCCGTACTTTGGTCTGTTGTGGGATCCCTAATCTGGGATGAGTAGACAAGTGTGTTGCATCTCTCCAGGAAAAGTTTTGTTGCACAATGGGGAACAAGCCATATGTAGTGAGCTGGCACCTCATCCGCTGGTGTGATTGGTAATCTGAGTTATTACATTGATTGAATCCAGAATCTTGTTCGTTGGTGCAGCACACACCCATGGATGTGCCTGTCATCGGTGTTTCCAGAGATGATTGGGTCACCAGAGTTCTAACGTCACGAATGGCTTCATCAGCCTCTTGAAAGATGCATAAGATGCAGCATTATTGGAAGCAGTGAAAAGTAGGAGAGGGAGTCTGCTTTGAGAAGGTAAGTCACTGGGTTGTACCCTAGAAGCTATGTGTTGCACTGGCCCCTTCTTGTATTCTCTGTCTCTGTTTCTTGTCCACCATGAGGTAAACAGTCTCAGCTGCCATAATGCTGTCTCTACTCAGGACTAAGACACGTTGTCAAGTAGCTGTGGACTGAACCCTCTAAAAATGTGAGCCAAAACAAATCATTCTTCCTTTCACTGGTATTTTGGTCACAGCTAACAAAAGTAACTAATACATCCGAGAACTGGCTGCTCTGGAGCTTACCACCTACTCTGTCACTCTGTCTGCCCAGGAAACACCCCATCGATGGCTTCTCTTCTTCTGGTCCCTGGTCTCTGATTCTTGGAACCCTGGGTGGAGAAAGAGGACACCTGGAGGAGGCAGGTTTCAGGGTGTGTGTGCCTCTAAGACGGAGTAAGGATCTCCTTCGGTACCATGTCCCAGATGTCTGCTGGCCTTCCCCTCTTCCTGGCACTTGAAGTCACAGACTGGTCCTTCTCCCATAGCCAAGCCCTGCCAGAAAGTTGGTGCCTCCTCCACACACCCTCCCGTGTCTCCTGCTGCATTTTTCTCCATAGTGCTTACTTCCATCTGACTCCCCTCCACTTCTACTTATCCTTTGTTTCTTGCCTGTCTATCCTCTCTATAAGCTCCACATGGGCAAACCATGCTTCGTTTCTTTGTTCATTCTCCAGTCCAGCAGAACCAAGACTACCATTAGACATTCTATTAGTGTTTGGTCAATATTTGTTGCATGGGCTCTGCCTCAGAACCCAGCCATACCACTTCTGGGTATACATCCAAATGATTCCTCACCAAACCACAAGGAAGTTTCCTCATCTGTGTTCACAGCAGCCTTATTTGTAATAGTCAGAAACTAGAAACAACCCAGATGCCCCTCAACCAAAGAATGGATTGAAAAACTGTGGTATGTCTACACAATAGAATACTACTCAGCTATCAGAAACAACGAAATCATGCAATTTGCAGCCAAATGGATGGAACTAGAGAAGCTCATCCTAAGTGAGCTAACCCAGACTCAGAAGGATGCACATGGCATCTACTCACTTAAAGTGAGATTTTAGCCATATAGTACAGGATAACTATACTACAACCAATGCACCAAAGGGAACAGGAACATAGACTTTGTTTCCTGTCAATGAGACACTTTGCCCTAGTGGTGCTGCCTTGTAGGCCCCCAGTGTATGAGGAGGCTCTTGGCCCTCATATGACTGCTGAACTGGGGTGGGGGACTGATATATAGGTACACTCCACTCCAGAGGAGTGGGATGAAAGGGACAAGGGGTAGAGGGTGGGAGGGCAGGACTGGGAGGAGTGGAAAGAGGACACTGTGATGGAGATGCAACCTAAAGTAATAAATAAATATTTTTTAAAATATATTTGTTGAATGAATTTTAAAAAATAGAAAAAACAAAAAAGCTCCTGCCCTCAACTCAGATACACACACACATACGCACACATGTAAACTATTAAGATCAGATTTCTGGGTGTCACCTAATTCCTACTAAAGTGATCATAACTGGGGTGTTGCCTGATAATGAACTCCAGGCATGACCACTTTATGGGGAGCATTTGCCTTTTATAAGGTAAGCTTTTAGGGATGATAAAAAGTCTTTTAAGAGCCCATGGAGGGACATCATCATGGATAAATTAGATGGCAAGGGTAGTTTGGAGTCCCTCCCTCCCAACCTCAAAAAGTGCCTTGAGGAAGCTCTGCACATAAGAGTCAGGCCTCCAATCACACAGCATCCAGCCTCAGTCCTTGCCGGAACCACTTAGCTCTTCAGCTCCTGGGGAAGACACATCTCAGTTCTAACCCCCCATGTTCCCAGCATGTTCCCTTGCCCAGACTGGCCCCTCCATAAACTGGCTCATTTTGTCTTTGTTCAAAAGCTGCTGTGCTTATGTGGAGCCTGTAGTTGGCATACTGGGAAGGAGAGCTCTCTAAAGCAGGACTCCTGCCCAGGCTGGGAGCAACAACTTTGTCCTGTTTCTAAAGCTCCTGGTACTTTAGTGGAAAGCCTAAGGAAGAGCTGGCTTGAGCAGTAGACCCTCAGCAAGGGCCACGGTGGTGACGGGTGAAGTGAGAGGCCTTAGGAGGAGTGTCCAATCTTTAACCCTGTGACATGATGGTGGCACCTACAAAGTTTGTGCGGTAGAACTGCTCAATCAAGTTACAACAACAACTAAATGACAGAAAAGTCTCCCAGTGTTTTGAGTAAGGTTATGGCTTTGTATGTGGGGCTGCATTCATAGCTACACTCCAGCACATCTGACCTGCCTAACCAGTGAAAGGAGCCAGTGAGTATAGCCTGGGAGAAGAGGATCCTGGAGTAACTGTCTCCTGCCCCTTACCCTCATCAGCTTTGGTCTCAGTCAAGGTTCTGACTTCAGAGGATCCAGACAGGAGCACCTCTGAAAAATGGGGGAAGGAGCTACAGATTGTCCCTCTCTATGAGAAGTTGCCCTTAGTTTGGTGGATGTGGGACCCCAACCTGATGGGCAAATGTTACCATCTCACCTTGGGGACAAGGTAAAGGGGATAGAATCTAGATCCATACACATCTCCTGGAGGAGGAGCTGGTGAGGGATTGGGTGGTAGCCCTACCTCTAGCAGAGACGGAAGGGTATTCACAGATCCTAGAAAAGATATAAACATGCGAAGGCATCTGTTTGACACACTACAGTGTGAGGACCCCCTGCCATCCTGCCCAGTGTGAGCAGAACACCTCTTAACTACCAGAACACTGAATCACAGTTAGACACTGCATTGTGAGGAACCCCTCGCCATCTTGCCCAGTGTGAGCAGAACACCCCTTAAGCTACCAAAGTACTGGATCATAGTA
Source organism: Lophiomys imhausi (assembly GCA_907164525.1). Taxonomy (NCBI): domain Eukaryota; kingdom Metazoa; phylum Chordata; class Mammalia; order Rodentia; family Muridae; genus Lophiomys; species Lophiomys imhausi. Next base: position 2,959,692 of record CAJQZJ010034389.1, read on the forward strand.
CTCTCACTCTCAGGTCTGCAGCACAGTCTCATTTCTGGTGGGCTCTATGGGAAGGGCTTCTGGGCTTTCCCAGGGTCAGGGAAAGGGGGGCAGACAGCAGTGCTCCCTTCTGTAGGGACAGGGCAGTAGACACCAGACCCAGAATCCAGGTGCTCACTAGTCAGCCCCTGGTTGCAATCCCACTGTGCTGCTTGCTTCCTTTAATCTGCCAGAGATTTTGCTCCACTGGTCTGTTCTCCAGTCAATTCTTCCAGCTCTCATTCCCCCTCCTCGTACCATCATCTATCTCCCCACCTGAACCAGCAGGAAGGGACAAGCTCTTAAAGAAGTTAGAGCCTAGCCCTCGGGCACCTGTCAGCTCCCAAAGGTGGCAAAGCCTCCCTGTCCTAGGACATTGTCATGGTTTGTCTATTTCTGCTGCTTCTTGCTGAGCCCCAGAGAGAGCCAGTGGAGCCAAGAACAAGTGAATTATCCCGGTATGGTGGTGCATGCCTATCATCCCAGAAGGAAAGATTGTACATTTGAGGTCAGCTTGGAGGAAGAAACAAAACAAAACAGGCAAATGTGGGTTCTTTGTGCCATCTGTGGGTCCATTTTGTGTTCTCTCCATCGTCCTACTTGATGACTCACAGAGACTCGGACAACCCTGTGATCTGAGAACACTGGCATCTGATTGTCATCAGGTGCTTTTGGGGCCAAGGATGACTTGATATTGAGTAAAGGGACACAATTTCCCTCACCTTATTTAACCCCGTGGGAGTTGATGGTTGCTGCTACCCACAGCTGAGATATAAAAGCACTAAGGCTGGAGCCTCTCCTCCCAGTGCTCTCCCCTCGCCTAGGGATTTTGCCTCTCAGTGTGGACCCAGAGTCCTCCTGGTTCTTTCCAAGAACCCCTTTCAGCCATTATTCCTAAGCATATATACTTTCCTTTGTGATTCCTGCTGGCTCATAAAAACACTATCCGGGACCCCACAGCAACCTCACTTGGCTAGGATCCAGAGCATTCAACCAGCAACCAAAGAATGGAACATCCATTCAACAAAGATGAGACCAGATATCTACACCAAAAAAAATGACAAGTGTCATAACTCTAGATGCCTAGATTTCTACACACACACACACACACACACACACACACACACACACACACAACCCACAGCATGAACAGCCAAGAAAAAATGTCTCCTCCAGAAGCCAGAACACTATTGCACTAGGTCCTGAAAAAGAAGCAATTGCTGGGTGTGGTGGCACATGCCTTTAATCCCAGCACTCAGGAGGCAGAGGCAGGTGGATCTCTGTGAGTTCAAGGCCAGCCTGGTCTACAAAGTGAGTCCAGGACAGTCGAGGATACACAGAGAAACCCCATCTCGAAAAACCAAAAAAAAGAAAAAGAAGCAATCTATCTGAGTCACAAGACAAAGACTTCAAAAGAGCAATTGGGATTTATGTTAATGACCTTAAAAGGGATAGGAATAGATGCCTTCATGAGAGCATGATCACAAAAAAAAGTTGAATGAAATAATGAACACAATTCAAGACATAAATATAGTACTTAACAAAGAAATACAACCACTAAAGAAAACCCAAACTGAACTAAAACTGAAAGTGAAAAACTCAGGATGTCAAACAAATCCTCAGTGTTTAGCCTCACCAACATATTAAAAGACATGGAAGAGGGGGGATCCAAGATGGCAGCAGCCTGCACAGACGCATTTTGAATGTGAGGAAAACAGCTATAACACCACAGAGTTATAAGATGCTGAGCAATAATCTGAGTACCGTGAACCCACTGGGTTTCACCCAGCAACCCAGGGACTAATAAAAGTCCCTGGGCAAGACTCTCCTCTCTCGGACACTCAGAAAAACAGACCAGCAGAAACCACTGACTCCAGCAAGCAGGAGAATCATCACCAGGAGAGGGACCGGGTACGAGCCACTCAAATACCCAGCGAGCAGCTCCAAACCCCAGAGAGGGTTACTCACCAGCCTCCTGGGCTCCCAGATTCCACGCAGGCATTCCGAAACCAAGGGGAAGATCAGCAGAGCCACGGGAACAGATATATTCTCAGCAGAACCATTGTGGCCGCGGGCCACAGCACGTTCTGAGCTGCAGGACGGCAGCAGAACCACAGCTGAGCGGCAGTCTGGGAAATGCAAGCATATTTGGGCTGCACCCAGAGGGGTGTAGGCCTCTCTATTGGATTTGCAGTTACTGGGAAGAACACTGCAGCTAGACAGAGCAGCGGGATACAATTCTGGCAGCGGGTTATGTTGCTGGCACCAGTGCAGTGTCCCAGGACTTGGAGGACAGCAGCCCCAACTGCCAGTATCTACAGGACAGCTCCAGCACCCAAACTGAGTCCAGCACAGATGTAGGAGCAGTGAGATCAGAGCGGGCAGAAAGGTGGACCAGGTTGGAAGGCTACTTGGATCTCCACTGGGTCCAAGCCCTGGACGGGTTGTGGGGTTAATATCAGACCCCTTTGCTAGTGCTGGCTCCTCTGACAGGAAACCAGATCTTCAGCATATATAGTTCCACCCCCGGAGCAGCAAGTTCTTGGCCTGTGTGCACTTCCTGAGTGACTCAGACTACAAGGGTTTAGTGCTTAGGGCCGAGGCACAGAGGTGCCCTGGGGACCATCCAAACAGATTGTACAACAGCAGAGATATATGTGTGCTGAAAGGCAGTGAGTGAGGCACAAGCCTATCTGGGCCTGCCCAGCAGGGACAACAAAGAACTCAGTACAGGAAATATAGACACTGAAGGATCGGAGTCACCAGACATGAACACTGAGCGCCTCCCACCGGGAATCCTTTCAGGTCTCCAGCTGGCGGACTCAACCCCCAAACTTAGGACCTCCAGAGTCCACAGCATCTGTGCCTGCACACCCAGGAGCATACCAGCAGAGCCACTACATGCTGAATACCCAGGCTACAACACAGAGAGTTCTGACTCAGGAGTAGTGAAACAATCCTAGACCATTGCTCATTGCCTGGGAGATGTGAGCTGTACCAGATCACAGTGCTTCTGGCTATTAGATGCATATTGATCCAGAGACCCTCCTGAGAGCAGCTTGGGAGGATCATGAACACAGTCCTACATGTAAGCTGCAGAGGAGCTACAGCCCCAGCCAACATCTGTGGCCTGTCAATCTGCACCATCATCAATACAAAGACCAGTTGGATCCCAGGAACCTAAAGGAACACATCCCAACACAACCCCTGACCTGAGTCCCCAATTGGGACACAACAGTGAGCTCTGGGAGACACACTGAGAACAAACCTCCACACAAGGCCCCATCCAGCCTGTGGAGAGCTACAGATCACCAAGCTATATGGCTTCTACACCAAAGCTTTCTTCTTGGCACCAAGCTCAGAAGGCACCAGGAACAAACAGCTAAGAACAACCAAATGGATAAAGGTCAGAGAAAGAACAGATCCAACAAAACTCAGGGAAATATGACTCCAACAAAATGCAGCTATGCTAGTACAGCAAACCCTGACCACTCCACCACAGCTGAAACACATGAAAATGATGACAAATTTATATTTTGGAAAGTGATAGAGTCCTTTAAAGAAGAAATAAATCTCTGAAGGAATTCAAAGATTCCACAATTTTACAAGTGAAAGCAATGGAGAATACCATTAGAGATCTCCAAGCCAAAGTGGCTCAACCTGAACAGGAAAGAGACAAGGCCACAAGCAAATTGGAGCAGGAAACGTATAAAATGAATAAAATGTTTCAAGACTTGAAATTGGAAGTAGAAGCAATAAAGAAAACACAAACAGATATAAGAGGTGGAGAATCAAGGGAAGAGAACAGGAACTATAGACATGAGTATCAAAAATAGGATACAAGAGATGGAAGACAGGATCTCAGGCGTGAAAGATTCGATGGAAGAAATCAGTACAACAACCAAAGAAAATGAGAAAGCTAAAAAAGTTCTCACCCGTAACATCCAAGAAATCAAGGACTCAATAAAAAGACGGACGCTGAGAATTATAAGCATAGAGGAAAGAGAAGACTCCAGACTCCAAGGTCCAGGAAACATCTTCAACAAAATCATAGAAGAAAACTTCCCAAACCTAAAGAGAAAGATGCCAATAAAAATCCAAGAGGTATACAGAACACCAGATTAGATCAGAAAAGAAAATCCTCTTGCCACATAATAATTGAAACTCCAAATGTACAGAACAAAGAAAGAATATTAAAAGCTGTAAAAGAAAAAGGTCAAGTAACATACAATGACAGACCCATCAGAATTACACCTGACTTCTCCTCAGAAACTTTAAAAGCCAGAAGGGCCTGGGCAGATGTCCTACAAGCCCTGAGAGAACATAGGTGCCCAGCCAGACTACTATACCCAGCACAACTCTCTATCAACATAGATGGAGAAAACAAGATATTCCATGACAAAATCAAATTTAAACAGTATCTACCCATAAATCCAGCCCTACAGAAGCTTTTAGAAGGAAAATTCCAACCCAGAGAACATAACTACACCCAACAAAACAGAGAAAACAAAAAACTCCACTGCAGCTAAACCAAAAGAAACACACAACTACCACCTACACCAAAATAATAGGAAATAACAACCTTTGGTCATTAATATCCATCAACATCAATGGACTCAGCTCCCCAATAAAAAGACACAGGCTTATAGAATGTATCCATAAACAAGACCCATCATTTTGCTGCATACAAGAAATGCATCTCACTAACAAAGATAGGTGCTACCTCAGAGTAAAGGGCTGGTAAAAGGTTTTCCAAGCAAATGGGCCCAGGAAGCAAGCTGGAGTAGCCATCTTAATATCAAATAAAATAGACCTTCAACTGAAGTTAATCAAAAAAAAATAGAGAATGGCATTACATACTTGTTAAAGAAAATATTCATCAAGAGGACATCTCAATATTGAATATCTATGCCCCAAATGCACGGGCACCTACATTTATAAAAGAAACGCTTCTAAAACTTAAATCACACATCGATCCCAACACTTTAGAAGTGGGAGACTTCAACACCCCACTCACAACAATGGACAGGTCATCAAGACAGAAACCAAACAGAGAAATAATGAGTCTAACAGAGGTCATGAACCAAATGGACCTAACAGATACCTACAGAATGTTTCATCCAAACACAAAAGAATACACCTTCTTCTCAGCACTGCACGGAACTTTCTCCAAAATCAACCATACAGTCAGACACAAAACAAGCCTCAATAGATATAAGAAAATTGAAATAACCCCTTGTATTTTATCACATGGAATAAAGCTGGACTTCAACCATCACAGAAATAATAGAAAGCCTACACACTCATGGAAACCACCCCATCTGCTACTTTTTTTTCAAGTTTAAGATATATCTTTTCCCCCAACAGTTCCCCCTTTTCAGTCCAACAATACAAATACAATACAAACAACAAAAATAATTAGGCCACAATTATGAGAATTATAAGGCTTAGCATACATTCCCAGTGTCCAGTCCATATGTATTTGGCAACTGACTTTAACATTCTACTATCTAACCATCTCCATGAGTTTAAAGATCTATATCCAACTCAGTTTCCATCCTAACTTTCATCTCCATTTTAAAAACATCTTCTTAGATCCAGAACACCCTCTTAATTTGTAAACAACTCAAAATTTAGCTATGAGACTATAGCTATCTAGTCTTCAACTACATCAGAGACCTGAGAAGGATAAATATATCTTATTATACAGGAAGTACAGGGCCAGCAGCTCCCAAAACTAAGAAATGACATACAACTGGCTGTCTGGACAGTTCCCATTTTCTCTCCATACATGAGAACAGCAATCTTCAGCCGTTTGGCCCCGTTTCTCTGACAGACATTGATTGTAGAGCAGGAATTATGAAGGACTTGCCTACCCAGTCTTGGCAGAGCTGGGCTGTCAACTTACCTGCTTCCAAGTTTTGTCCTTTTTGAACACAGAAAATATTTTTAACAAGATCATAGAAGAAAATTTCCCCAATCTAAAGAAAGAGATGCCTATCAAGGTACAAGAGGCATACAAAACACCAAATAGACTGGATCAGAAAAGAAACTCCCCACAACTTTTCTTATCAGGATACCAATAGCACAAGCACTAAGACCAGCAATTAACAAATGAGACCTCATGAAGCTGAAAAGCTTCTGTACAGCAAAGGACATTGCCATTCAGGCAAACAATCAGAAAAGATTTTTAACAATTATACATCTGATAGAGGTTAGCATCTAAAATGTATAAAGAACTAAAAAAAAAGCAAAACAAAACACTGAACATCAAAAGCAAAACCAAAACCCAAATAACTCAATTTAGGATCACCTAGGAGAGGGGGGCACACCCACAGATGTGTCTGTGGGAACATTTCCAGAGCAAACTGCGAGGGAAAGAGCCTTCCTGAATGTGGATGGCATCATCTCCACAGGGCTTGGATAGATTAAAAGAGCAATTCCTCAAAAAAGCACCAGTATTCCTCTCCCTCTGTCCCTGTCCTCTGCCCCACTCCACCACCACAATGTACTGACACTTCCAAAACCATGAGCTGAAATAAATTCTTCCTCCTGTAATATTTTGGTCACAGTGACATCAGGACAAGTTTCCTCACTCACAAGTACAGTCCTCAGGTTCAGATAATCTAACCTTTCCAGCCACTTGGCAGCTGTTTCTCAAAGGAAGGTCTTCTGTGGGGGGAGGGGGTGTCAGGGAGATGATGGCCTCAGTTCAACCCCCAGAACCAACATTTAAAGAAAAAAAAAAGTCCGATGTGATGGCAAGAGTATATAATACCAGGTGAGATAGGAGTCAGAGACAAGAGAAACTGAGGGCCAGCCAGCCTAGAGTACACAGCATAACAGCAAGAAATCCTGTCTCAACAGCAAAAAGGCAGAACCAACTGCTGAAAGTTATCTTCTGATCTCCACACTCATGCCATGGCACGTGCACCTCCCTCCCCTACATGCACACACAAATAAGAATAAGCATAAGAACAAGAAGGAAGAAGAGGAAGAGAGGGGCAGAGGAAGAGGAAGAGAGGGGAGAGGAAGAGGAAGAGAGGGGCAGAGGAAGAGGGGGAAGAGGAAGAGAGGGGCAGAGGAAGAGGAAGAGAAAGAAGAAAGGGCCTCTGAGCTTACTCCTGGCCTGAGTGAGCCAGGCAGAGTCTCCTACATCAGCTGTGATTCTCCAGACTCCCTTATAAGACCCCCAGACCCAGGCACCTCTAGTCCCTCTCCCTGTCTTTGATATAAGCCCATTCTTCATGAGTCCATATCATCCTTCTCAACTGGGCCCATCCCAACTCACCTCCTACCCTCTGCCTTCTCTGAACCAAGCCTGTGCCACTCACCTGGACTCAGTGATCAAGTCAGTGGGAAACAGGGCTGGTTGTTGTGCCCTCTTTCAAACTGCCTGCAAAGCAGAGCTCCTCGGGGGCGAGAGAGCCGGGTAACAAGTGGGGAGAAACTACATCCAGACGTCATATAGCTTGCCTTTGGTGAAGACCAGTGAGGTGACCAGTAGGTGATAAACAGCATGGGTCTCGGTTGTCCTTAATTAACCCAAGCCTCACACATACCCTTGGGCATTTGCTTAGGGACTTGCAGGATGACTTTGTAGACAGAAGAAATCCTTGCTCAGAGAGACCTGTCCTTTTAGGGAGATAAAATAGGGGAGCAAGAGTCCCCTTCCTTGTGGTGCCCCTCCTATCCATGTACAAAGTCACACACGAACTCCCTGTGATGTCCAACACCTCTACATTAGAGACTCTGTCCTCTGTATCCAGCACAATCTCATAGGATGTAAACAAGGCTAAAAGAGGTGGAAAAGTCCACATGGTGTCTGTTTCCTCAGGTGGGAAATGAAGCTGTAGGCCACAGGGTTCTCAAGGCCCCTTCAGGCTCAGGCATCCTGTCTCTTGCACTCTCAGTGGTAAGATGTCTGAGCCCTAGGAGCCTCCAGAGAGCACCAACCTGAGCAGGCAAGGGATAAGGCAAATCTGAAGGGGAACATGATCATGTCCAGCATTCTATTTGTGCCTCCAACAACTTCAGAGGCTGCTGTCTTTTTTTTTTTTTAATCAGTCAAACCCTGGTTCCAGGGGCAGGACACGGTCATCCTTACCCTCATTACATCCTGACAGCTCTGGGGGTCTCATTTACTCTGACGAACTGGACATTCCAAACATTTCACAGGAGGGCATTTTACGAGGCTAGGAACATGCTAGCCCTGGGTTCTATGCCCAGAAACACACTCACACAGACACACAGACACACACAGACACGCACACAGTCACAGACACGCACACACACACACACACACACACACACACACACACACACACACACATATCCACTAGGCAAGGTAAGCATAAGTTCTTGGCAGGCAGGAATGAGGGATGAGAGGTTTCTAGACAGGCCATCCTCCAGAGCACTGCATGCACTGCACAACACTGAAACGCACCTGCGTTTCTCCACCTCAAGAAAAAAACTGAGGCTTGTTTGTCCTTTCAGTCAAGGTCACACACACACTTGCAACCCTAGCTACTTAGAAGGCTCGGGCAGGAATAGGATGATTTTGAAGCCAACCTGCGCTACACAGTAAGACCTAAGACCATGACAAGAGAGAAAGAACAGGGTAAGGGGAAAGAGAAGAAAAGAAAATAGAGCAGAGAGGGGAGGAAAGAGGAAGGGAAGCATAAAGGGAGGGAGAGAGAGAAAAAGAGAAGCTACAGTGTGTTAAGTGTTTTCTGGACGCCTTATTTTATTTTAATTTAATTGATTGATTGATTCATTCATTCATTTAGAGACAAGTTCTTACCATACAGCCCAGGCTAGCCTCAAACTAACAACCCTGACTCAGCCTCCCATGTGTTAGGATTCTGGGCCTGCCTACCAGACACGGCTTCCAAGCAGTCTCTGGGTTTTATGCCCACTCCTACTCAACTTCCTCCTTCATTTGCCCTAGTTCCTCTTTGTGGATGCAGGGCAATGGTCCCAGGATCTGCACTGACCACCCAGTTGGCAAGTGACACTAGCTGGGCCACCAGGTACCTGATGCCCCCACTGTAAGTGTGGGCCAGGTTTATACAGCCAGAGGCCAGCTCCCTTGCCCTGAAGTGTTCGCTTCCCGGTGTGAACGGATGCAAGTCCAGAAAGGAGGACTACTCTGAGGCTGCCTAGTCTCCAGTCTTGCTTCCAACCAAGGTCTTCTAGGTTATGCAGCAGGCTGCCTGCCTGGCTGTACCGATCTTAGGCATAACAGATCCTGTGAGCCTCAGATTCACACACGGGAGTCTCCCCTCCTCCATCTCGCTGTGGAAAGGAAAGGCCACTGGTGATGCTTTCCTGACCTTTCCTTGTCCTCTCTTTCTCTTTTCTTCACTCTTTAGAACCGTGTGTCCCTCAGGCAAATCCTTCCACCAAAGCCCAAGTCTACTCTACAAAGACCAGGGGGAAGCTGCTTGTCTATGACCCAGTAACCCTATTAATAAGATGAGAATAACTTGCCTGCTGCTTTGGGGAGCTGTCAGAGGGCCAAATGAGACTGTGTCTGACACCCAAGTCACCCACATGTGCCAGGCACTGTCCTGGGAGCCATGCTTTCATTCCTTCCTTTAATCTTTGCCACAAGCTTTGAAGAAGTGCTGTGTCACCCCTCTGCTTTTGGCACTGGCAAAAAACTGATTCGAGTGCCAAAGACACAGCTGCCATTGAGCAGAGATGGAACTTGAATACAAGGCATTGGGCTGCAGCCTGCATGCCCAGCCCACAACATTAAACTGTCCCAAGCACTCTACAAAGATGGAAGTGTTGTGGACACTACCTACCACTCCCTCTCCCCCCCAATCCTGGCCACAGCTTGAAGACTGTTGGCTTGTTCTCTGTGCAGGTCAGTAGAGGACGTGAGCCAAGCAGTGACACACAGCCTCCTGCCAGGGTAAAAAACCAACCTAGCACCTAATCAGATCAGACACCCCTCCTAGTATTCCTTTGCCTCCCTCCTCTCAGCTCACTGCCTCTCCCAGCCCTACCCTTTCTGAGGTCTGCAGCTGCACGGTTGATTTTATACATGGCCCTTGCAGGAGTGGGCACCTTAGCTAATTGAATCAGCGCACAGGAGGCAAGAGGCAGTAGGCTGGTTAGCATCAAGGCTGAAAAGTGATGGCAGCCACAGCTTGAGTGGAGTCACCAGGGAGGAGCTTGAGTGAGCCAGAGAGGGCCAAGCAATCTGGGTCTTCCTAGATGCTGAAAGTCCGTGGTGGAACTTCCTGAGGGGCCTGACACCCCCATTGTAAACATGGAGCAGGTTTATGCAGATCACAGCCAACACACACACAGTTTGTACTCTCTGGAGAAAGTAGGAACAATGGGATGTGAGAGTCAGAGAAGAAAAGAAAGAATAAGGATGACATAACATATCAGTGATATGAATTTGAGGACACACCTGTAAGCTGGGGACCTGAATTTCTACCTGCCCTGATGCCACCTAGACAAGTTCAATTGCATGTCCCACAACTTCTTAGTCAATGACAAGCTGGAGATAAAGCCTGTAAGATTAAAGCAGATGAAAAATTCCTCCTGCCTGGTATTTTTATGATTCCTCTTCTATGCTTGGGTGTTTATACATAACACAAATACCATTGTGCTACCATTACATCTAGTATTTTACACATAAACAAGCTCTACATGTTTGTATCCTAGGTGAGACAGGCTATGCCATACACATATATAAAATATACATATTACAAATATAATGTGAATATTATAGAGGATATTTATAGTTTATATATTACACACATGTATATGTACCTGTGCCATATACTGTATAACAAATACAATATTATATTTATATTTAGTGGTGCAAAAAAACATACAGAATCAACTAACCTGGGCCTATAGGGCCTCACAGAGACTAAACTATCAAGCATGGCGCAGTCATAGAACTGACTTAGGCCCTCCGCACACATGTTATAGTTGTGTAGCTTGGTCTTTAGGTGGGACTCTTAACAGCAGGAACAGGGGTTGTCTGTGACTGTTGCCTGCCTTTGGGACCCTTTCCTCTTACTGGGTTGCCTTGCTGAGCCTCAATAAGAGAGGGTGCACCTAGACTCACTGCAACTTGATATGCCAGGGCTGGTTGATATCCATGAGAGGCCTCCCTTTGTTTTAAAAAAAATGGAGGAGGAGGAGGAGGAGAGGATGGGGGGAGGAAGGGGGAGGACTAAGAGGAGAGGGGGAAGGGGAAGCTCCGTTCAGGATGCAAAGTAAATAAATAGTTAATTTTTAAAAATTCAGTGGTGACAACGTGTAGTGACAAATTCCTCAGAGCATGTTCATTCTTTAGACAACCTGTGACTTCAATTTAAAAGATTAAGTCAGAGCCGGGTGGGCATAGTGCTTTATGCCTTTAATACCCGCACTTGGGAGGCAAAGGCAGGCGGATCTCTGTGAGTTCGAGGCCAGCATGGTCTACAAAGCAAGTCCAGGACAGCCAAGGCTGTTACACAGAGAAACCCTGTCTCAAAAAACCAAAAAAAAAAAAAAAAAAAAAAAAGTCAGTCTATAAGTGTCCTAGACGCAACTAACCTCCTTTCTCATAGTATCAGTAGGTACCAAGCAGTTTGCCCTTTGCCCAGAACCCAGAGAGAATCTTTGGGCAGGATGCCCTTTACGAATCCATTGCCCTGCCCGGCAAAGCCAAGTCCGTTTCCTTACCTATGAACTTGCCCCTGGCAGCCTCGGTGGCTCAGCGGCTCTTCAAGGAGGCCTGCCCCTCCATGTGTCTATCTGAGAAGGGTGCTCCTCCCTCAAGCTGCTTTTCTCACTGATCCATCAGTAGCCACCCGCGAGCTCCTTGAGCTGGGGCTGGGGAGCCTTCCAGAATCCCATTTTCAGGGTGAGGGGGACATACAGTGGGAGTTTGCTTTGTGGCATTTGCTGAATGAATCCTGTACACATCATGGTGTCATAGAAGCAGCTAAAGCTGGCTTGGAGGCACTCACAGCAGCCTGCAGAATGGGGCACACCCACTGGCTCATTTCCTCTGTCAGGGCACTGAAAGACTAGTCAGCGGTTTGCCAACAACCCTCTAAAGACTTTCATTGCCCCTCCCAGCTTCCCCAAACGCTCTACTTCCGCTGCTACAAGCCTTCACCCCACTTTTCCCCAGCCAAGCTGTCCACCACTTCCCCCTTGTGAGATCACGTGAGCTCAGAGTAGAGCAACTAGAAAGTTCTACCTCTTGAAGGTGAAGGGTACCAAGGGACCGGGATCGACTCAGGATTCCATATTTTGAAAGCGTGTTCACACTCCCTGAGTGGAATCCTAAGGGTCTGAAGGGACCTGCTCTAAAATGCAGACTCCTGAAGCGGCGCCCCCAGATCCTTCAGGCAGGGAAATTCGTCCCTCCGGACCAGGCACCCACCGCGCCTGGCATGCTTAGCCCCTGATTGCTATTTCCACATGCTGATACTGCCCCCTGCTGGGAACATCCAGGATAAGCCACGTGAGAAAATTAGTAATGTGGCCTCCTTTGGGTCTACCATGCACCCCTCCCTTGTGCTCTTCACCGTGTCCTAAGGTTCACCTGGCTTTCTTGGAGAATTGGTTCCGCACGGATCTTGGAACTCAGATTGGATGCAAACCTTGGCACGGACAAAAACGGACAGAGAAGACTGTCACTCGGTCCAGTGTACTTACTCCTTTAATAGCTGACAAAAGAATAAGACAAAACTTAGGTGGCCACACACCTGAGGTCTTAAGGGAATTCACCTGTGTGTGTGCTGCTCATTGCCCTCCTAGACTCTAAAACCTCCTCTAGCTCCAGTCCTGCTTTGGTAGGATATAATGCAGACATCTTTTCATTTTGTTTTGTTTTGCTTGTTTGATTTGGTTTTTTGGTTTTTCGAGACAGGGTTTTCTCTGTGTAGCCCTGGCTGTCTTGGAACTCTGCTCTGTAGACCAGGCTAGCCTCAAACTCAGATCCGCCTGCCTCTGCCTCTTGAGTGCTGGGACTAAAGGCCCACCACCACTGCCTGGCTACTGCAAGCCGTCTTAATCTCAGCATGTGTGAGGATCCAAGTTCACTACCTAAAACCTACGTTTCCTGCTGGAGACCTCCTTGTCCATGGGCCACATCCAGCAGACACCTGTGCTCCACAGGGACCCTTTCAGTGGATGCGGTAAGCTATACCTCTCACACCCAAACCACCTTACCAGAGCTGCTGGGTTACTGTCCTAAAGATTTGTTCCTGTGGCATTCTTTATCAAAAAGCATTAAACCTCCCCTTCATCCCCCAGTAGATACCAAGTTCCCCACAACACATTCCAAATCGCCACTGCTGACACTACTCCTCTACCTACTGCAGGCTTCCGTGTTGACAAGACCTCCGTTGTTCAAGTTATCCTAATTCAAAGTTACATGTGCCACACTGACGTACCAAGAGATCGGAGGTCATTAGTCCCTAAGGAATGCTTGGCACTGAAGAAAAGAAGCCTAACCATATTGATTAGCAAGGCAGAGATCAAAGTCAAGGTTTTTTGTTTGGTTTTTTTTTTGTTTTGTTTTGTTTTTTGTTTTCCGAGACAGAGTTTCTCTGTGTATCTTTGGCTGTTCTGGACTCATTTTGTAGACCAGGCTGCCTTGAACTCACAGAGATCCACCTGCCTCTGCCTCCCGAGTGCTGGGATTAAAGGCGTGCGCCACCTCACCAGGCTAAAGTTAAATGTTTTAAAATGTGGTTTCCACCAGATGTGTATTGTTTTCCTGTTACCACTGAGTCAAAACTCGAACTGAACAATAACAGACCAGTTGTTCGATAGTGTCATGCTTCCCCTCCACTCAGAGCCTCCAACTGCTTCTTGGGTCCTTCTATAGCCTCATTATCATTCTTCCCCTCCAGGATACTCTCTCTCCCCTCAGGCCCCTTAAGTACCACCAAACTCTTCCCACCCTGAAAGGCCCACCTTCAACACCACCTGTTGCTATGAAAGCCTTTCTTGGTCTCCTGACAAACAGTTATTGCCTCGTGTGCTTGTGCTGCCTCTCGTGGCACTCACATTCCCTTCTCAAGGGCAGACATCTGTCCCCTTTCTCTCTTAGCTTTTCACACAAGCTTTGTACAGCTTCACGTATGTGGTGTTCCACTGTATGGTCTGGCTGGACTGTTCCTTTCCACAAGCTCAGGTGTTGATCACAAGAGAAACCATAGACACAAAGTCTGTGGGGAGGCTGGGCACAAGGAAGCCCTAAGGGTTTAGGGAAAATTGCAAAACTGGAAGGGCTCTCAATTCTCCCGATGTCACACAGCCCCTCAAATTATAAAGGGCAAGTCTGGGGCAGGAGATATAGCTCAGTAGGTAGTTAAGCACTTGCTGCTCCTCCAGAGGACTCAGGTTCAGTTCTCAGCACCCACAAGGTGGCTCACAACTGTCTGTAAATCCAACACCCTCCTCTTCTGGCCTCTGGGGACACTAGGCATGAGTGTAGCACATATACATGCATGCAGGAAAGAAGAGGGGAATGCCAAGTCCTGGGAAGGGCTACACAACAGCTAAGTCTTATTCCTACTGCATAAAAGACACAACAAGTAATGCCATCTTGGCGCTAATGAGAAGGCTCAGTGGGTAAGGGTCACCAAGCCTGATGACCTGGGTTCAATCCCTGGAACCCACATGGGGGAAGGAAAACCGATTCATGCAAATTGTCCTTTGAGCTCCATGTGTGCAGTGTGGCACAAGTTCTGCCTGCCCATACACACAAAATAAGTGAATGCATGTAAGAAAAGGTTAAATACCAAGTCTTGCCTGCAGTCCACATTCTCTGCCAACCCTTCACACACCCATGCCATTTTTCTATTCTCGTAAAAAAAAATGTAGACATGTTGAAAGTTTTCTGTGCTTCGAATGGACCCCACATTTCACGTGTTGAAAACAAAATCTCCAAAATTGTATGCTCGTGCTCATGAACTTGGAGGTGGGGCCCTTAGGACTGAGTGATGAGGGAACTGCCTTCGTGAATGAATTGAGTCATTCGTGGACTAGTGCATTATCCAGGGAACAGCTTTGCTTTCTCTGGTATGTTCGCTGTCTTCTTGACACGGGATGTCCTCTGTGGTATTACCATGCAAGCAGGCCCTTACTAGTTGCCTACTCTGTTTTTGTGTACTCCTGGACTCTCCAGCCTGAAGACCCATGAACTGGGGGGGGGGGGTGGAACCTCTCTTCTTCATAAACTACCTAGCCTGTAGCATTTGGTTATAGCAACAGAAAACAGATTAAAGCAAACATTTTCCTATGGCACCCAGACGTTCTTGGGCCTCTGACTCTGTAAACAAATGCTGATGCCCCAGCGTAGGCCCAGGGAAGACATCACAGCTGGGTGAAGAAGCATTCAACAGGTCAGCCTCAGTACCCATCCACTTCACAGTATTCAGGCCACAAAGGAGTAGTTCAAAAAATGGTTTAATGACTAGAAAACTCTAGGAGCTACAGGGACAACACTCTCCCACATTGCTAATCAGAAGTCAGGGTTGTTCCAGGAAGGAAACATGTATGTAGGCAAGAAGGCCTGCACAAGCCAAGGAACCAGGCATCTGTGGAAATCCTTTTGTCTCCTAACAGAAATGGCTCTAGTTCCCTTTAGACCCAAGGCATGGGGAGGAAGTGGAAAAGTCGTAGGAGGAGGGTGGGTCCCTCCAGGGCCCTCTTCCTGCTCTGGGTTGGTGACTCACATAGTACACAAACAAGGCAGGCTAAGCCTGGGACTCAGGAAGGGGCAGTGACCAAAAGGACTCCACTAGAAGCCCCCACTGCTCCTTCCACAGCTTCCAAAGACCTCCTTGGGGACCCTATCTTCCATCTCCTGGCTACCCCCTTACTTTGGGCCTTTCTTAAGTATGACATTGTCATACTCAGCAACTTGTGGCCAGCCAGGTGCAGAAGAGTCTTGCTGGAGGGGGTTGGGACCCCCATCAGCAATAGCCTGCTCCCTCCATGTCTCCCCTGGGGACTTCTGTGGTCTGTCATACAGGGATAGGGCAGCCATACCCTCAGGCTCATCATATATATGGTCAGATAGATGGGCCACAGGATCCTCCTGGATGCTGTCATATAGTGGGTCAGGAAGGAGCGGAGGAGGACCTGTCAGAATGCCCCTGAAGCTCTTCCTCAGAGAGCAAGCCACTGTATCAAAGGGTACAGCATATTCGCCCTCGGGGCCCCCTGGCTTTATGCCAGGCACGGGTGTGCCAGGGGATGGAGAAGGTAGAGAGTCGTGGGGCCTGGAATAGGGGCTTTCAGGCCGAGGTAGCACAGTAGGCAGCATGGACCCTGTGGCTGGCAGAGGTGGAGGCCCAGAAGGGGTGGCACTCTTCTGGGCAGCAATGGCCTTTTCTAGGGCTTGGAAGATCTCATTGCCTTGTCGTGTTTCAAACTCAAAGCTGCCCTCTCCAGAGACACAGCGTCGGCCAGCCTCAAAGGAAAAAGTCACCTGTGGTGGTGGGGGCGGGGGGAGCAGTTATCATTCTGTTGTTTTCTGGTCCTCCATCCAAACACAAAAGTTCTGGCCCCAGTCTCCCTCCATCAGAAACTTTTCCTCAAGCTCTTGCCCCTCTGCCTCAGTGTTTTGTTGGTTGGGGTTGGTTGGTTGCTTACTTGGGGGAAAGTTCTATGTGGCCCAGGCAGGGCTCCTGCCTCAGCCTTCCCAGCGCTGACACTACAGTGTGTGTACCTGGCTGTTTTTTCCTGACAAGAACACTCTCCTCCCACTTCCACTCATGCATGAATGTGACAAGAAATGTTAGCAGCTCCTCAGCCCTCCCCATCCCTTCTCCACCTCATCTTTCTCCTCACCCAGACTTCTTAGCTTCCACCCTTTTCCCCTCCCTGGTTCTTCCGCCTCTGCTGTCTCTTTGGCTGGCCTTCCTCCTCCCTCCATTCTCTTTCTTTATTGACTTTCTGCCCCTCTCTGGCTGCTCCTCTTAGGTAATTCATCTTTGATCTCAGTCTGCTCAGTTCAGTCCCTCACTCACCTTGTCACGCCCAAAGCGCCGAAGAAACCTGTAGGGCCAGTCATAGAGCTGTGTGCCTGGCTCAGGGCCACCCCATAGCTCCAAGGCACTCACCCCAGCCCGGAGAGTATATGACCCTCGGAGCCGGCACCGCTCACTGGCTTCTGTGGGTCTCATGGTCACAGCATATTCCTTGCACACCCCTGGAGAGGAGAAGGAAAAGAAAGGCCACTACAGGAAATAGTGGGCCTCCTTCTACACTGACTCATCCTAAGTAAACATGCCAGAGGTTCTCAAGGAAAACTTGTTCATGTTACCTGTGACCCCAACGAGGATCTTAAAGCCTAGGCATCATTCATGCCCTCAGCCACATCACCCCAATTCTAGGCCCACATCCTGCCTGCCACTGGTGCCAGAGCCAAAGCTTGGTTTTCTATACTCCATCTCTCCCCGAGTCCCTGCTTTTAAAGCTACAGGTGAAGCTGGGTGCCTCTCTCTTTCTATAACCTCCCCCGGTTGGCGGAGCTCAAATGGAAGAGTCTCTCTCCTGTGTCTCCATCACCCGACCAAGAAAGCACAGAGAAAGCAAGAACTGGGCCTCCCTTATCAGCATCCTGTTCCCTACTCACAGGACACCCTGCACAGCCAAACCAGTCTGAGCAGTTCTTTCCTCACATAATCACCCAGGACCCACAAGGAAGGGGTCAAGAGCAAGACCCTCAGCCTCACTCAGGCAGGACAGGCTGAGCCAAGTCTGTGACACTGGGGCAGGCTGGACTCCAACAACCTTGTGTCACACTAAGAGGTCAGGAAGAGAAGTTGATAACTTGGGTGCTGGGTAACTTTACAATGCAGAAAGACTTGACCCTGAAGCCAGGCCACACCTCCTCCCACCCACTCCAAGAGAGTGCCCCTCTGCCCCCACCTCTTACCTGTAGTAGAGCTGCTATACAATTCATTCTCCTCCATGCAGGGCCTGTCATTCTTTTCCTCTTGTCCTGGGGACTCCTTCCTCTGCCCCTGAGGAGGCAGTCCCAGATCTTACCACCAAAACCCACCCTAAGGCCTCCCTCTGACCCACACGTTCTTTCAATGCACACCCATTCTGCTGGCTCTGACTCCACTTCAAATTGGGTCCCCATAAGAAAGAACTTCCCTAAAAAAGACTTTGTTTCTTCTACCACCTGCCCACAGAAGTACCTAACGCTGTCCTCCCCTGTGTGCCTGTAGGCCACTTTCTACCCCTCACCGGGAAAGCCAACAGACAGATGGCCTGTATCCAGTCACTGCGCTCTGCTGAGGGTGCAGCCAGAAGGTACAGACGCTCCTTGGTCTCCAGGATGAAGGCACTGGTGTCCCGGGGACTGCTGGCCTCACTGCCTGCCTCAGCTACCCGTAAGCAGTCACTGAGGCGGACAACCTTCCGAGTGGCCTCTCCTCGCCGAGTCTTCTCTGGGCCATCCTGGAGCTCCAGTCTGGCGAGGGCACAGCCAGACTCTCCATATAACACAGCTGCAAACCGGCGCCACTTCTGAGCCCAAGCATGGCAGGTAGAGGCCAAGAAGGAGCCATCAAAGATAGAGAGACAATGGTCATCAAAGGGGAGAAGAGGAACTATGTATGGGAAAGGGAGTGGGGCTGGGGCAGCAATGCAGGACAAGCAGGGAGAAGAGGTACACATCACAGAAGGGCCAGCGAAGCAGTAGGGACAACAGAGACCATGGAATGAGAAAACTAAAGATTAAACAGGAGACCAAGATCTGCAGGCTAGGCAAGGGCCACAGTAAATGGACTATGGGTGAAAGAGTACAGGAGGATGACAAGCCCACCTGTCAGGTACTGGGGAGAAAGCAAGAGTCACTGAAGCCTAGAGAGAAACAATGAGGAGAAGGTACCCTAGACCAGGACAAGTTCTCATTCTACAGAAAGACTCTGGCTCCAAAGACTTCTAACTACTTTCTTTTTTGTCTCACTGATTACCACGTTTGGACCATGAGAAACAGAGAGACTGAGACCAAGACAGGGAGCAGTGGGGAGGTGGGGAAGCACAGCTGGATGACAGCCGAGGCAGAATAGCTTCTCCTTCAAAGACGCTGCCACAGTTTAGTGAAAGGTGAAAGGAGCCTCCACTGTCAACCCGAACTGCCCCCCAACTCTTCCTTCCGTACCCTTCCACATTACCCCCAAATTCAATACTGAGCAAGAGAACACCAATAATAAAAAAAATTTTTAAAAAGGTGATGTCAGCATTTGCTTCCCTCCCCACCCCACCCCACGCACGAGGACAAACAGCCCTCAGCAAAGAGGACAATTGGAGGCCTGGTTTAGAAGGCAAGGCACCTCAAGGATGTTGGCATCCTCCCCAAATAGTGTTCTTGTCTAAATTGGTGGAGCACACGGTCTCATGAGGGTCGGGGACATTAAGACCCCTTCTACTCCAAGAATTAACAACACCCGTCTTGCAGTTGCTCTGCCCAGCCTCGTTCTAACCTTGCCGAAGGTCTGCTGCTGCTGAAGATGCAGGAAACCCTGCTTCACCGCCACCTCTTCCATCCTGACCATCACAGCTGCCTCAGCTCGCCACTGCCATTGCTTCTGCCCTTTCTCCTCTCTCTTCTGGGCCTGTTCCCCCTTCTCTCTAGTTCATTTCCTCTCTGCCTAGAGTGTTTCTACGCTATTCTAGTCTGCTTGATGACGACAGGCTGATAGGCCCTGTGGTTTCTTGCTCTGTGTGTGCATTTTTGGTTGGTTTTTTTTTTTTTTTTTTTTTTTTGAGTGCACTTCATGCTGAAGCTTCCTTCCTGCATTTCCAGTGAGTAACATACAATTTCCAAAAAAGCAAAATTTCACACTTCTTCAGAAGCTGGTGTAAAGGACTGAGCCATAAAAACAAAGTTGTTTGTTTTTTAGTTTTCTCTCCCTGGCAATGAGACACTTTTCACTGGTGGTGCTGCCTTGTAGGCCCCCAATGTATGAGGAGGCTCTTGGCCCTCATATGACTGCTGAACTAGGGCGAAGGACTGTTATGTAGGGACACTCCACTCCAGAGGAGTGGGATGGAAGGGTTAGGGGGTAGAGGGTGGGAGGGCGGGGCTGGGAAGGGGGAAAAGAGGACAATATGATGGAGATGTAACCTGAAGCAACAAATAAATAAATTTATTTATTTAAAAAAGAGACCCAAAAATCAAGTTGTACCAAAAACAAACAAACAAACCAGCAGACAAGGCTCTACATTCAGGCAGGAGGCTGAGTGTATCAGAACTGGAAGAACCCTTCAGAATCACCCTGAACAACCTACTCATTGAAAAAGCAAAACTGAAGGTAGAGATGGTCTGAAGGGCCTATACGGCTACCAACCCAGAACCCAAGTCTCCCAACTCAGGCAAAGCTGAGCCATACACCCAGTGTTGTAGAGACAGACCAGTAACATATGCACACGTGCACACACGAACACACGTACACACAGGTACACCAGTCCTATTACATGAAAGTCTCTCCTGTCTGCCAACAACATATGTAATACACAATGCTGTGGGGACTCTAGAACATTCCCCACAGAGAAGAGTTACCGCCCCAGCACATCTCAGCTCTTGGCTTCCTTCCTTGAGACACAGACACTTGAGTTTTATGTGGAACTTACCTTACATCACAGAAACTTCAGAACTCCCAACTCTTTTATTCTCTCTCACCAACCATACTGGACTCCTTGACAAAGGCAGGGTGGGCATGAGCACACCTGTTTGCAACTCACCTGAGATCACAGAACTGTGATGGAGGAGGGTAGATTGTTAATGCAACAGGGTTTTTATTTGTTTGTTTTTGTATTCATTGGTTGGTTTTTGATCTTTTGAGACAGGTTCTCATGTAGCCTGGGCTGGTCTCCAATACATGTGTCATCACGCCTAGCTAGTGTCACTTTTTTTATTATGTGTCCATGCGTGTATGTGCACACACAAGCATACCTGTGGAAGTCAGACACCAAGTCTCAGTTCTCACCTCCCACCTTGTTTGAGACAGGAACTTTTGTTGTTTTCCTTCTCATAAGCCAGAGTAGCTGGCCAATGAAAGACAGCTTCTGAAAATCCCCCTGCCTCTGCCTGCTGTGGTGGTCACTTCCCAGTCACCTGGGAAGTGGCTAGGAGTATGAAATAGGGCATGGCCTCCCTTATCTTTAGAGCATCATAGACCCTTCACTTCCAGTCCCTTTTCACCTGGAAAATTTTACTTGACTTCAGGAATATAAAACAGGTATACAAGTCAAGCATTTACTCAAAATCAATCATAAACTTATTTTTAAAAGAAGTCTTTGGCATATGCATCACCACTTTTTAAAGACAGAAGCAGGGCTGGAGAGATGGCTCAGCTCCATTAAAAGGCTAGACTGACAAACAGAAATATAAAAACCTAAGCAAATTTGCATACTGAGATGGGTACACTTGTTCATTTTCACACGATAACTACATGATGGCTGAATACTTGCTAATCCATGACATGAAAACCTCATGAATCAATCGGTCCCCACAACCTACTCATTGAAAAGGAAGGAGACTGAAGTTGGGGGTGGTTTGGAGAGCTCTTGAAAAGCTACCACCGTCTCCCAACTCAGGCAAAGCTGAGCCACATACCCAGTATGGAAAAGCAGCTTCTCAAAATGCTCCCTCTCTGCCTTCCATCTGGTCTGCAGGAACTGTAGCCGCTACTACAGTATCAAGTTACATAACTGGTTCTCGGTGCTTTTCAGAGTTGACTGTTATTCTGATTTTACAATCACCAATGCTAAAAATTTACTTCACATTCACATAATACAGCTGGGCATAGTGGTACATACCTGTAATCCTAACACTTGGAAAGTGGAGGCAGGAGGATTAGAAGTTCAAAGTCATCCTTGGCTACACAGCTAGTCCACAATGTAAGCCTTGGATACAAGAGACTCCCTTCCCCAAAAAAGACATGCATACATACATACTATGAAGTGGCAGTAGTATGTTTGTTTAGGGTCATTTCAGAAACTGTTGGAAATCCTATGCAAATCCCAAGCCAAAATACATGTAATGTTTTCTTTTGTGAAACAAGACAGCAACTCAAAGAGCAGTTTTTAAAATAAAATAGTCTAATAGTACAAAGGATATACTAATATTATAGGTGCTGAGAAATGATTGTAGGAAAATATTGGGGTTTTTAAATCAAGCCATCATGTTTCTATAGCAGCAGAAAAGTTGGTGTGTGCAGTAAAGATGCAGCCATCCTTGGCATATAGTCTTGGATCTGAACTATGCTGTCTCAGGCAGTCTTTGGCATTACCTGGTTTGACAGAATGCACATCAAACAGTGAGCATGTTGTCTGTTCCGAACCATGGCTACCATGAAGTCTCATGGGGCAATGCAGGAAAGCACCACCAGAATTCCCTTAGATTCATTACACATTTGGTTTTGAATTAATTTTTAGTTTCGTAGGTCCAGAAACCTTTTCCAGTTGCCTTTTCCCCCCCAAGACAGGATTTCTATGTGTAACAGTGCAGCCTATCCTGGAACTCACTTTGTAGACCAGGGTGGCCTCGAACTCACAGAGATCCACCTTCCTCTGCCTCGTGAGTGCTGGGATTAAAGGCATGTACCACCACACCCGTCCTTTTTGTTGATGTTGTTACTCCTTCCCCCATGTTCAGTTTCATAATCCCAAATGGGGTTGTGACTCAAGAGTTTAAGAACTTAGGATCTAGAGAGTCTGTTCTACCTGGAACCTGCATGGTCTTTGCCTCTGCCTCTTGGAGAGTAGTGAATAGCCTTCAAACTCTTATGTGCTGATCTTATTATAAGTGCAGGTTCAGGCAGTGGTAGCTCATACCTTTAATCTCAGCACTCAGGAGACAGAGGTAGGCTGATCTCTTAGTTCAAGCCTATCCTGTTCTACAGAGTGAGTTTCAGGTCAGCCAGGGCAACACAGAGAAAACCTGTCTTAAAAAAAAAAAAAAAAAAAAAAAAAACCAAAAAAACAAGAAGAAAAACAAAAACAAACAACGACAAAAAAAAAAGTTTAGGTTCTATAATCCCAGTACTTGGGAGGTAGACACAAGAGGATTGCAATAAATTCAAGGCCAGCCTTGTCTTCATAGTGAGTTCCAAGTCAACGAGGGCTACACAGTGAGACTGTGTCTGAAAGCACCAAAAGCAAAACAACCGAAAAGGGAATACAGATTCTTATGGGACGGCTCTGGTGTGACACTGCCGTGGAGTGGGCCAGCACATGCCTCACAAGAGTGCAAAGGATGCTTTCTCAACTACCCTGCTCACCTTCCAACGTGAAGGTAAACCGGATGTATAACATGCATAACCACAGGGGGGCGCCCGAGTTTACCACATTCCTTGGAAACTTTTTAAACCTGACCTGATATTCCTGATACCGCCACCCCATCCTTGGCCTGTGGAAGCTGGAGAGGTACTATTCCCACAGCTGTAGTCTGAAAGAGGTATGGAGTTTGAGTCTAACAGGAAGAGCACACGTCTTTCATTATGGTCAACTTCACCCAGCCAGGTTGAGAACCCTAAAGTGGAAGGACTAACCACAATACCTTCTGCTTGGCCTCTGGAGAACCACATGAGCAAGAAACAAGACACTGCTCCCAGATACAGCAGAGGTGCAGAGAAATGGACTTTAGAGTCTCCAGGCACCAGTGTTGGGAAGCAAAAGTGTCACAAAGGAAAGAGTACCCATGGTTCATACTGAGGGACAGGTGGGGTCTGGCTGGCCCTTGGCTTCCTTACTCAAGGATTAGGTAACTCCAAAAGATCTTCTAGGTGGGGACAGCTATCCAACGGGCAGGTCTGGGCACACAAGAGTAAGATTTAAGATGGGCAGAGAGATGTTGACATGAGAAGGATGAAGGATTGGGCAAAGAAGTAAGTAAGAAAGGATGAGGACAGATCTGGTGCCTGTCCTCAGCTCCAGTGGTTCCTCACTGTGGAGGGTAGGACAGCATACATCCCTGAACTCATAGCTAGCTCCTGCCCTTTCCCCATTAAGTATATACAATGGTCCTCCTATATTCATGGTTTCATAAATTTAATTCAAAAATACTAAATGGAACTCTAGAAACAAGCACTCCTTTAAAAAGGGGGTAATGCCACATTTTCATTGTTCCATATTATTATCTATTATTATTCATCTCTTACTGTGGCTACTTTATAAACTTTATCTTAGGTATGCATGGGGAAAACAGCATATAGATGTTCCCTACTATGTAGTTTCAAGCAATGTATCCTCCAGGATAAGGATATTGGACTAAGAAAAGAGAGGGTTCAGTTCTCAGCACCTTAGACCAAGAACGGCACTGAGTAATTGCAAGAGCAAGAAGGCCAGGAACTCAGCAAGAAATAAACAGAGCATTGTGAAGGAGAAGGAAGATGAAGCCAGATAAGAAGATGAAGAATAATGAAGTCAGATCATGTGGCATATGTTCAGTAAGAATCCTCTTAAGGACTTTAAACCAGAGTGTAAATTATCTGTGTTGTGGGGTTAATTTTGTAGAGGTATGTGGATTGAATACAGGTAAGGAGATATATAGGACAAAGGGAAACTATAACAGGAATCAAAATAGGGCTTAGAAGAAACGTAACAGTCCTGGGTATCAGGATATCAGCAGTGATAGGAGTCGAGTGGGGTGTGTTAGATATATATTCAACTGCATGTGAAGGTGAAGGCTGTGGAAGACTGAAGAGGCTGAATAACCAAAATCATTCCTGAGTTTATTTTGAGAAACTGAATTGCCTACGGTGCCATTACAAGGGTAAGAGAAAGAGAGAACCAAATGTATCAGGAGATAGTGAACAGAGATTTGAGTAGCCTAACCTACCAAAAAGCTACCCAATCGACCAGTTAAGTAGGGAAGCCAAAAAATGTCACTGCCGCTGAGACCCCAAGAATCTACAACTTAAGTG
The DNA here is from genome assembly GCA_907164525.1 of Lophiomys imhausi. Classification (NCBI taxonomy): domain Eukaryota; kingdom Metazoa; phylum Chordata; class Mammalia; order Rodentia; family Muridae; genus Lophiomys; species Lophiomys imhausi. The sequence continues at coordinate 2,984,639 of CAJQZJ010034389.1, forward strand.
CAACACAGTCAGGAATCCCCTGACACCACCTCCCCCTACACCCACCCTTGCCTCTTTATACTCGTGGAACTAATGATTAGCCACTGGAAAGTTGGAGAAGGAGAGAGAGAAAAGAGGGCAAGAAAGTGAAAGTTTAACAGGGAAAGCTTACCAGAAACAACAGTTGAAAGCTCTGCCTTTCTTCTGCCTCCTAAATCGTCTGAGTCAATCTCTTTCACTGAGCCAATTTTGCAGGCAGAACTCCAGTTATAAGGAATTCTGGGTAATGTAGTTCCTATTTGTCCTACCTTTGCGAACTAGAAGACACAGCAGGAGGAAGGCAGCGGTTGAAATGACTGCTGAAAGCTAGCCCAACACATCCGCAACATAAATACTATGGCTCTCACTACCACCCTCATTTGCACCTCAGGCGGCAGCCCCCAATAACAAGGCGGGTTTAGCCCTGTTAGTAAACTTAAAATAACTAATGTTATCAAAATCCTGCTGATTTAATCTAGGAGCCTTGAATACAAGCTGGGTGGAATCCAATGGAAAAAAGGAATTGGCATTATCTAGCACAGAAAATTGTTGGTGGGAACTTAGTCTTAGCGTACAGATATTGACCTCACCCTACCCAAGAGGGATAGCAATTGAGCGCCTTACCCAGCATCTGACCCCCTCTGGGGGGGCTGCCTGTAGCACTGATCAAAATTTCAATCGATTTCGGAGGATTAAACAGCGACTCGTTACATTTTTGATCATCTGTATTTGGCGGCTAGATCCATGGCTGTTTATGGAGGAGAAAAAGACATTTTTTGTTTGTTTGTTTGTTTGTTTTAAGGCGAATGTTACTAGGGTTTTTGGTAAGTCTCGGATCAGAAAACAATGACCCTGGTCTAGTAGAACAGTCTGGAAAAACACAAGCACAAACGCGGCCCAGTTAAGAACAGTGTCCTGGGAAGTCAGGAATGGTGCAGGTATCCCAGTGGGAGGTCTTTGGCCCTGGGGCATGGAGGTCCAGAGGCAAGTCAAGCAGGCCGCACGTGGACAGACATTGGCCCGGGTGCAGGGTGGAGCACTGACAGCACCCAGGGCGGCAAGCAGCGCAGTCCACTTCCACGCGGCAACCGCCCGCGCGCGAGATCCAGCGCGGCCCCTTTAAAACCCATGTAAACAAAGCTTTGTTCCCCCAGCTCCCCTCCCTTGCGCTTCCCCGGCCCTCCGCTTCCTCCCACCCGGCGTCTCCGGGCCGCTGACGTTGCCCACGCCTCTACGCCGTCCCAGCCACGCTGCGCATTCTCCAACCCAGGCCGGCCGGCCGGGGCCTACGCAGCGGAGCGGCGCTACGCCACGAGCGTAGAGCGCCGAGCCCCCAGTGCGCAGGCGCAGCGGCGACGGCGGCGGCAGCGGCGGCGGCGGCCCCGGCCGAGGTGCGCGCTGGGGGGGAGGGGGGGCCTGAGAGGAGCATGAATGGAGCAAAATGGCGGATCATGTGCAGGTGAGCGAGCGCCGGGGGAGGGGGCGGCCGCGGGAGCGGGGCCACCGAGTGCGGGGCGCACGCGGGTCCTGGGGCTCGAGCCCGCGGGGGGCCCAACAGGCCGCGTCGCCACCTCTCGGAGCCACGGAGCCGCCGCCCGTCCCGCAGCGTGGGGCCTTTCCCGCCACCCGGACCGGGGGCCTCCTCCATCCCCTCCGACCCGGCCCCACGCCTCACGCGAGGCGCTGGAAGGGCAGAGTGGTCAGCCGGCGCGCACAGCCGCGGCCCGAGGCCTCCGCGCAGCCCTTGGGGGACCCTCCACTCCGGGAGGGAGAGGACCCCTCGCTGACTGTCCTAAGGGGCTCCCCGGGTCCCACCTCCGGCCCTCCGTAATTAACAAAAAGAGAGCCCCACCACGCGAACCCCGCTTCCCGACTCTCCTGTCGCCTCCCTCCTCACGCCCCCGAATCCGAGAGACCCCCCTCCCCTGTATGGCTCTCTACCCCTGCCCCGAAGCGCCCTCCGCTCCCACTTTCTATTGGCACAGCCAGGAGGCCCGAGTACCCCGTCCTCCAAAATGGGAGCTGAGGCCTTGGGCCGCCTCCCCTCGAGTCCCCCTTGCCACAGCCTCGGAGTTGAGCGCCCACACCTCCGGTGAAACACGGGGTGGAGGGGGGTGTGTCTGAAACTGAAGCTGCAGGGTTGGGTGCAGAAAGCTCTCGGAAGGGTCGTGATGTAGAACCGGGGGTGCTTTGGGGCCAAGCCACTTTTTCCTTATAGAGGTAACGCAGGCCTGGGGTAAAAGAAAGATAGCACACACCTAACCCAGTAGGAGCTGGAGCAAGCGCAAGCTGTTTCTTGCAAACTGGGTAAAGTTTTTGCTAGCTGGAGCTTCTGATATTCCTACAGTTACTGGTGCACATCCATTGTCAGGAACCTTAGGATTTTCCGTGTAACAAACCCCAGGGTTATGGTCAGTAAAGATTAGAGAGCAGAGTCGCCTTTATTTTGCATACTGCATGGCATCTTTCCCCAGTTCAAAGAGTAATCTTATTCGGAGTATGCTCAGAGAAAGTGAAATGGTGAGACTTCTAGTCGTTTCTTTGACAGAGACTGATTAAAGACTGACTTCGCAGGCTCGAGATTGGTGGAGTTGCATTCTGGAGTGGGAGGGACTTATCAAGGTAGAATTATATTGCAAAACTTAACCACAAATGGAAGACCACAAGATTCGTGTTCTGAAGCAGCGTGGTGGCCTAATTCTGAAGAGGTCCAAACCATGACAGAGTGATAATAATAATAGTGTAGAAAGTACAGTTGTAGCTGTTTCTACTAGAAAGGCATGAAGGTGTTCATACGCTGTGTATTATTGGGTTTTTTTTGGGGGGGGGCATCTTAAAAAAGTAGATAGTGCAGAATTTACCTCTTGCACTTAAAGGAACAGAGCCAAAGTACAGAACTCAGAACTGACGGGAGACTTGCTTAAAGTAAACCCAGGTGAACCAGAAGGTTTGTTTTTTGGTTTTTGTTTTAAATTTTGAGTTCAGTCTCTGCTGGGGGGGTGGGGGGGATGCAACGAGTATTCCAGAACTTTCTGGTTGTGTTAGGGATCAAACCCAGGGCCTTGAGAACAGATCTCCTGAACAGTGGTTTGGGGAGTGCAGGGGAGTCATTACTTTTAAGAACATATATATACATTTCTGTGTGTGTGTCTATACAGAGAGGTAGGGGAAATGGCTTCTGACTCACAAGAATCCAGAACTCCACATCCAGAGGATCAGACTCCTGACTTCCACAGATGTCAGGTACACACGTGGCATATATGAATACATGCAAGCACTCATATATGTAGAATAAATCTTTTTTTTTTTATTGTACATCTATGGATTCTGTCTCTTCTAAAGAAGCATCTCTTCATGGCCAGTCCTCCAGTTTTTTTAAGCAATACTATTACCGTTACTCATTAGAATGTCAAAATACATCAAAGCCACTCTCATGACCTTTTTGCCACAAGAAAGGTCTCAATTTTAATGAGATGTTTTTCTCCCACCCACCCAAAAATAAGTAGACCAAAGATCAACTTCCCTAAATGAAGGGAAGCATACTTAATAAGACTGTAATTTGTTGCTCTGAATTAGCTTAGAGTGTTGGGACAATGCTGGGTTTTGTTTTGTTTATTAGACTAAGTGTTAGTTAGTATTGAATATTTAGACCCTTTATGGTGGCATTTTAATACAGAACCTTCCCATGAAGAAGACACATTCCTCCCTAGGTTGGTTAGAGTCTAGTCTGAGAACGCTGAATGGGATACCTGTTAACACTGTTGCACACACAGCTTCATAGAGGAGTCTACAGCTCTTGATTGGGAAGCTGAATGTGTAGATCTTACAGAGCTCGGTATCTATACTTTTCTGGAACCACTAGGGTGAGCAATTTTTTTTTCCTTTCTAATGCCCACTAAGTTATGATTGTCAGATTTTCTCAGGCTTCTGAAATTTTAAGATGTTAATTCTTCTAAGATATGTAGAGCTTGGGTTCTTTTGGGTGTGTGTGAAGGAGTGGATGGAGCTCCCACCTGACCTCAAATTTCCTAAAATAGCCAGTATTGGCCTTGAACTTCTGATCCTCCTTCCTCGACCTCCTAAGTGATGGGATTATAAGTGTGTACTACCACACCCAACTCAAGTTGTGTTTTATTGAAGATTTTAATGCCATGGAACTTTAGTCATGGAAAAATTATAATATTTGGTTTGTCTGAAAGCCCTATTGTTATAATCAAGGGTTCTTAGAAGAGTGGCCTTAATGTAATAGTTTTTCATACTTAAAAGATGTGATCTAACTTTGAATAGGGTAGTTATAAAGCATTACCTGGGAAAAAACTAAAATTGTGCAATCATGATGGGTGAGTGGGTGGGTAGGTAGGGAGATATAGAGAGATGGATATAATTTTCATTGAAAGTAATTTTTATACCATATATGCTGATCATAGATAGATAGATAGATAGGCAGGCAGGAAGAGATAAATAGAGAATGTTATATAAAGTTAAGTGAAGGTGTTGTGGCAATCTTCCCATACTGGCTAATTAATGCAAAGAGATAAAGATAACTCAGAGAACAGTGATATTGAAAAAGATTAAGATATTAGAACTTTAATAGCTAACAGGAACTTGGGAAGAAATCAGGTATAATTGTGTGTTAAGTAGGTTGCTTATCATGTACATATAAATTTAATAAGAGTATTTCTAGAGTTTTGTTGATGTGTTATTTATTGAGCTCTGCTTTATAACTATGTAACAGGAAAGACTTTGCAAAGTAGTCATAGTTTGTTTTAAATTTCAGGAACAGTAATTAAATATTGACTGCCAGTGTGACTCTAGAGAGTTATGGAGAATCATTACAGCTGGCAGGTTAAACTTTAACAGAGTCCAAAAATGTAGCCTGATTATATAGCAAAAGTGATTGAAATGTGAGAGGAAGTGATAAGCACCGCTAGACAATTTTGAGAACTCTGCATGAAAATAAGCTTAGTAACTTTTCAACTAAACAAATTGGTACCAAAATTCTTTCTGTTTGCTGTACTTTAAAAGATACAGAATGAGAAAGATTCAGGGACCTGAAGCTAGAGTACTAGATTCTCATGTTCTCTTTGCACAAGCATCAGAAGCAGGCTTCAGCCATGCAGAGGGAGACAGTGACACATTATTTCAGTGCATGGTTTCCTTCCCCAAATCCCTCTCAAACGTCAGTTTACAAAATAATGTCTGTGATTTTATTTTTGTTATAGGATCTCCCTGTGTTATCCTCGCTGGCCTTGAACCTCTGGGTTGAAGTGATTCTCATTCAGCCTCCTAGGCTAGAACTGTAGGAGTATGCTACTTGCCTGCATATTTGCCAGGCAAATATGTCTAACTTAAAATTATCTGTGTATATTTATTTGATAACTCTGACATTTGTTATATTTCCTCTTGTGAGAAAAGCCTTGAGAACAATTAAGGGATGTACATATGTGTGTGGTACCATTCAAACACTTAAGCAGTAAAATAGAAAGTGTGTGACTAGGATAATACAATCTCTTAATTTGGTTTGCGGTAATAGAAGCATCAAGAAGATCCTTGTCTGTATCTTACAGGAAATAGCTTTCAAAGTCACAAGCTGGATTTTCTGTCCTCGTTGGATTTTGAAATCAATACTTTACCACTGCCCTTCAAAAAGGAAGAGTTGATCATTTACACCAAAAAGCTAATTATTTCTCTGTAGGTGCAGCTACTTTGCTCTCTCTTCAGTATGTGTAAAGATAGTGTTTTGAGGGTTGGGTTTTTGTTTTTTTGGTTTTTTTTTTCTTCTTATTTTAATGCCAGACATTTGTTATCTCACAGATTTTCTCAGGGTAAGGGACCTGGGAGTGGCTTATCTCACTGGTCCTGGTTCAGTGTCTAGTTTGCCGTCTGGACTGTCAGCTGGGGCTGCGGTTTCAAGGCTTGACTGAGGATGGAGAATCTGCTTTCAAGTGCACCTTCTTTGATAGGCTCAGTTCCCTGTAGGCTCTTGGTTGGAGTAAGGGCTTTAGTTCTTGTTCACCAGCAGCCTCACCTCAGACACCATCTTTACAGACTTAACTTGCTAAACTCTCCAGTGATGTCTGCCCAGTGTGAGTGAGTGACTCATCTTTGCTTCTTTTCTAACTTACTGAAATACAATCTAGCTAAGGACAAGTATAGAAATCATCATTGTTCAGTTTGAGGGAATTTCATCAAGTGAATACTCCTTTGTAACCAGCTCCCAAATTAATATTGTCAGTGCCGAGTAGCCCTTCTGTTGTCCTCCTTATGCTGTCTCTCACATGCACCCAGAAGAACTCCTGTCCTGTCGCTTGGTGTTTAAATATGCATTCACAACTCAGGCTGAGTGACTGAAAATTTCAACTTCAAAGCCAGGGGAAAGCAATAGCTATTCACCTTATAGGGTATTTTTACTCATTTTTGAGAACATAATGGGAGCTATGTTAGTACTTTGGTAAGAGAAAGAGGAAATTATCTACAGAAAATCTTGCCCGTAATTTCAGAGCTATAGTTTAAGGTTGTGTTCCTTTTTAGGTTTAAATATTCACAAAATTTTACTAAGTTTACAAATAGTTCTTTTTAGATCTCTTTGTGACTCAGTTGGAAGATTATAATATGTTCCTGGACAGTTATACCAAAAATGAATTTTTGGGTAATGAGTTATATTCCTTCTTGGATCCCATAGTACTAGAGGTTGAAACCAGGGCCTTGCATATATGTCAGGCAAGTGAGCTACTGCTTATATTCTCAGCACTTTAAAAAGCTTCTCTAAAAGTGTGTGCACACATGCATGCATGAATGCAGGTGTCCACAGAGGCTTTGGATTCCCCTGGAGCTATAGCTATAAGATAGTTGTCTAACATGGGTCCTGGGAGCCAAACTCGGTTCCTCTGCAAGAGAACTATACGCACTTTTAACCCATTAACAATTTCCCCACCCTTACTTTTCCCTCCTCTTCCTCACCTCTCTCATTAGTTGGTTTTGGGGTTTGGTTTGGTTCTTATGAGAAGTTTTCTCTTTGTAGTCTTGGCTGTTCTAGAATTCACTGTAGGCCAGGCTGGCCTCAAATGTTCTCCCTCCCAAATCAAAGTTGTGTGCTGTCACCACCACTACCTCCAGCCCCTACTTTTTAAACTTTGAGACAGATTCTCAATAAGTTGTTAGAATAGCCTTAAATTTTAAATCCTCCTGCCGCAGCCTCCCAAATAGCTAAAATTACAGGCATGTGCAACCAAGATGGAAAATTATTTGTATTGACTGTTATAAATCATCTTCTGTGTTCTCTTGTGGGGACTCACCCAGAAAAGGATGCACAAATGTGGTACTCTACCTTCAGGGTCTTCTTTGTGAATCGGAGAGATAATAGCCTGGGTTATAGAGTTAAGACTTCATAATAAGAGGCCATGCTTTTGTCAACATGTTCCTAAATATGGGACTATTAATTACCTTTTCCTCACATTACTATACCTCTGAAGAATGTAGTTCACTCTTATTTATATCCTTTAAATGCAGGAAATTCTTAATAGAATGAGGATGGCATGAGGGAGCGGAGTTTCTGTTGCTGTAAAGAAACACTATGACCAAAAGCAATAATTTCCTGGGGAGAAAATTATTTGGCTTACACTTCCACAGCACCATTCATCATTGAAGGAAGTCAGCACAGGAACTCAGGGAGGAGCTGATGCAGAGTCTGTGGAGAGGTGCTGCTTAGTGGCTTGCTCCCCATGACTTGCTCAGCCTGCTTTCTTATAGAACCCGGAACCATCAGCCTAAGGATGGCATTGCCCACAATGGGCTGGGCCCTCCCCAATCAATCACTAATTAAGAAAATGTCCTACAGGCCTGCCTACACCGCCATCTTACGGAGGCATTCTCAGTTGAGGTTCCCATCTTTCAGATGACTTTAGCTTGGGTCAAGTTGACAAAAAACTAGCCAGGATGGGGCTGGAGAGTTGACTCAGTGGTTAAGAGCAGTTGTTCTTGCAAAGGACCTGGGTTCGATTCCCAGCACCCACATGGAGGCTCACCACCTCCTCAAGGACACATATGGTGCAAAGACATATGTACAGGCAAAGCACTCATGAATAAAATAAAAAACTTATTTTTAAACCTAGCCAGGACAATTGACCCCTTGTCACCTTGACACACAAACATCACTTTTCTTAAGCCACCTTTTCTTTCTCATTTATCCCCAATATTTTATGTTAAAAACGTAAGTAATTTTAAAAGTCCCACAGTTTCTACAAATTCAAATCATTAAAAATTCAGTACCTTTAACACATCCAGTCTCTTTAAAAATTCAAATTCTCTTCTGAAAGGTGGAAATCTCTCAACTGTGGGCTACTGTAAAAGTATCAAAATTAAGTTAAATACTTCCTTACTTCAAGAGGGAAGAACCAGGGCACAGTCACAATCTGAACCAAACAAAACCAAACTCAACAGCCTATTGTCTGTGATCCAGTCACACTCTTCTGGGCTCCTCCGAAGGGCTTGGCTCACTTCTCTGGCTCTGCACTCTACAGCACACACTTTGTCCTCTAAGCTCGGGCAGGCTTCGCTCCACTGCTGCTGCTCTTCTTGGTGGTCATGCCATGGTACTGCCATCTCAAAAATGCTGAGGTCTTCCCTGCAACTGGGCTGCAGGTTCACTAAAAGCCTCTCCTGGCCTCTCACAGTACCAAGCCTCAGCTGCTCTCCTTGATCCTTCTTGCCTTCAAAGCCAGTACCACCTGGGTAATACAGTCAAGTTCTTAAACTGCCAAGTTCAACTACCAGTGCAAGGTACAACCTTGGCCACCTCTTCTCTGCTGACTCTCAGGAAACACTTTCCAGAAGATTTCACCTCACTGATGCTGGTGGGGGGGAGAGTTAAAGACAGGGTCTCTGTGTAGCATTGGCTTCCCTATAATTCACTTTGTAGACCAGGCTGGCCTCAAACTCACAGAGATGTGCCTTGCTTTGCCTCCTGAGTGCTGGGATTAAAGGTGTATGACACCATTGTAGCTCTGGTCTCTTCTCAATCATGCAATTTCTCAGCTCCAGCTAACCAGCATCAATTGTCCAGTAAAACAAAAGTTTCACTTCAGTGGTGCTGGTCTCTTTTTAATCACAGCTAATTCTTCAGCCTCAACTGACCAGAGGCATAAATAGCATCTTAATTCAAAATAACAAATGGCCCTAATACATTCTTTAAATGTCCTTCTGAAACTTCACAAGCAAGGCCTCCATCAGCTGCATTGCCCTCAATAGATGCTTACCTTCCAAGCTTCAGTAGGACAACTTGCTGAGCTCTCAACACTCAGTGGCTTTTCTAACCCAAAGTTCCAAAGTCCTTCCACAGTCCTCCCAAAACTAACATACACAATACCCCACTATCCTGGTACCAGCTTGACTTAGTTATGGTTTCTATTACTTCAACAAAACACCATGACCAAAAAGCAAGCTGGGGAGAAAAGGGTTTATTTGGTTTACACTTCCACATCAGGACATGAACTCAAATGGGGCAGGAACCTGGAGACAGGAGCTGATGCAGAGGCCATGGAGTGGTGCTGCTTACAGACTCCCTCAGCCTGCTTTCTAATAGAACCCAGGACCACCTGCCCACAAAACTGGGCCCTCCCCCATCAGTCACTAACTAAGAAAATGCCCTACAGGCTTGGCGACAGCCCCATTTTCTGGAGGCGTTTTCTTACTTGAGGTAGGTTCCCTCCTCTTAGATGAGTTCAGCTTATGTCAAGTTGACAAAACTGTCCAGAACAGCAGCATATATCAAAGTCGTAAGGAAGGGAAAGGAATTGTTAACCACAAAAACTAGACCCTTAGTAACTCTGATATCTGCGTCCTTGGCTCTTAACCACTTCACACAACTGTGTACTTTTATGTGTACCCACAAAACACCTACATTCTTACTGCCATAAAATGAAAAGGGTATACTTGAGAGAAAATAGAAACTGCCTACACATTAGCACCGGCTGGACTTGTAGATGCTTGCCATTTTACAGTGTTCTTATTTAAGGTTCAGACCCTTTCTATAAGATAGGTATTATCTTATAGAAATGTTAGAAGTGGATTTCCTTGAAATAGGTTGACTAATAAAGAACTGCTATCCCTAGAAGACTGGAGAACCATTGGAAGATTTAGATATTATTGTGTTGGCTGTAACAATCAGACTTAATAGGGTTAGAGAAAGGAGGATATCATCATGTGGCCCTTTGCAGGAGTTTGAAGACTTCTAATATATCTTTGGGGGAATTCACACCTCACATCTATTGCCTGAATTTGGGGAACGGTGAATACTAACCCAGCATGTTTCTAACCAAAGCCCAGATTAGCAGGAACTAGACTCAGAAATTACTTGATACATTTTGTTTGCTGTACAATTCTAGGATTCCTTCTCCACTATCCTAATAATAATTGCTGACAACAAGTCACTGTTTCAGTTAAATTAAAAATTAGGTTCTTTAGTCATACTATGTGACTATCATAATACATCATGCAGATATAAAATATTTGCATTATTATGAATATTTTAGGGGGTGTGCTCATATGTAGGCTAGAGGTAGACATAGGGTGTTTTCCTTAATCACCCTCCACCTTATTTTTCAGACAGAGGGTCTCACTGAACCGGGAGCTCACCAATTTGACAATACAAGCTGTCCAGCAAGCCCCAAGATTGCTCTCGTATTTGTCTCCCCTACACTGGGATTATAGGTACCTCCCACTGCACCCGGCTCTCTATGTGGGTGCTGGGGATCCAAATTCAGGTCCTCATTCTTGCATGGCAGTGTTTTATATATAAACTGAGCCATCTCCCAGCCCTATCATAGACTTTTCTTTTGAACAGTACTAATATAGAATAAGTATGCCTTTGAACCAAAAAAATATACAGACGTGGAACATGGGTTAGAAAATTGTGTTCCCATATGTGAATAAAAAGTAAGCTAAGTTAGCTTGACAGGGTTGCTCACACCTTTAATCCTAGCACTAGGGAGTCAGGCAGGTGGATCTTTGTGAGTTTGAGGCCAACCTGGTCTACAAAGCAAGTTCCAGGACAGCCAAGGCTTATTACACAGAGAACCCCCCCCCCAAAAAAATATAAAAAGCTGAATTATTCTTTCAAATGACTATGAATATAAATGGAAGTATTGGGGGACTTACTTGATTACTTCCTATACCTTGATCTGTTTTCTTGGCCAAATGATGATAAGCACTGTACTCATAAACAAAATTTAAGAACTTGAAAAAATCAACTTAATATTTTCTTACCCAAAGCACTGAGCAGATGCAAACCTAGGTGACATTCCTTATATAGGTGTAAATAAAAATATATCACAAACATAGAGGTGTCTTTCAGGCTTCTAGAAAGGTACCTGTTAAAACAACTCCTGCCATTTTTGATTTCAAACATAACTTGTCACATTGTTACCCGACTTGATGTCTTTAGATGTTCCCTAGATGTGTCACCTACATGCTAAGTAACAGACTGGCATTGTTTAGGACAGTGTTACTGTATTGGTCATTTGGTAAGGTAAAGAAATGTTAGCTAAATATAGTCATCAGTAAACATTCATTAATCAGGTTTTTAAAAATCATGTTCTGCATCAAGATTGCTAGGGATATAAGGATATCAATGTAAATAAGATATAGCTCAAAGATTCTAACTGCTAGAGATGTATGTCACTAAGGGTTAAGAAGCGATATCAGAGATATGACATGTACACATAGAATATGAAACAGGTGTCAGTTCTCCTACACAAAGCCAAGAAAGGTTTCTTAGTCTAAAGTGGGGAATGGTCAAGCTAGAGCTAAAACTACCTGGCATTCTCCAAGTTGATAAATGCACACCAGCAAAGAGAGTGCCATATGCAAAGTTACATGTCCCAGATCATTCCAGGAAAAGAGAAGTAAGACGATGAATAAGGCTGATGGTAAGAGACTAGAACACGAGGAAGCCTAGTAGGCGGCAGTATAACTACATTGTCGATTGTGGAGAAACTGATTCAGTATAGACAAAGAAAGAGTGAAGCAGTAGTATATGCCAGAAACAAGTAGAGCTTGGGGGAGCGTAGTAACTGGGGATAGAAAAGAGGCTAAACGATGTAGGAGAGTCAGTTGACAAGCATATGTGCATATATGTGTTTGTGTGTGTGCGCACATGTGTGTTGCAGGTATTTGTGCACCAGAGTTCAGTGTCAGGTAGGGTTTCTCAATCCCTAATTCCCTTATTTTTAAAAACTGTCTCAACTACTTAATAGTGATATAAATGTGTAAAGAAAGCAGGCTTCCACATTCTGGGCTGCTGAGTGGAGAGTAGATGAGTCAAATCCTGAAGAAGTGACAAAGATGAGTCTCAAGAATGGAGTGTGAGGTAGAGGTACTTACATACATTTGAACACAGAGATATCCCGTCGGCATTTGTTTTTCTGTTACCACGTTAAGTTAGGATCCTTATTTTTCTCTATTTGTGTTTTGTTTGGCTTTTGAAACAGGCTCTCACTATGCAAATTCATGGTGCTGTCTCAGCCTTCTAGTTTCTGTAATTTCAAACATGTGCCACCTGTGTTCAGCTTAGAACCCATATTTTCATGGTAAAGTCCATTTAAGTAGCCTTAGATGTTATAAATATGTTGAATAAATATGGCTAGCTGATACCAATGTATAGCTATCTTATTTCCTTTTCATTTGTTCTGTGTGTAGCCCTGGCTGTCCTGGAACTCTCTTGGCAGACCAGGCTGGCCTTGAACTCAGAGATTGGCCTACCTCTGCCGCCTGAGTGCTACCATTAAAAAGCATGCATCTCTACACCTGGCCTAGCTATCTTATTGCTATCCTCAAATGAAAAACTTGAGTGAAACCCTGATGGCTTATTTTGCAACAGTAGTATCTTAGGGTTATCATTGTTGTAATGAAATACCATGTGGAGGAAAGGGATTATTTTATTTGTCTTACATTTCCATATCACTGTCCATCATTGAAGGAGGTCAGAACAAACAGGCCAGGAACCTGGAGGCAGGAGCTGATGCAGAGGCAGTGGAGTGGTGCTGCTTACTTCTTGCTACACCAGCCCACAGTGGGCTGGGCCCTCTGCCATCAATCACTAATTAAGTAAATGTTCTACAGACTTGCTCTTACGGAGGCATTTTCTCAACTGAGGATCCTTCTGCTCTCATGACTCTAGCTTGTGTATCAAGTTGACATAAAACTAGCCAGCACAACTAACTTCTTGTCAGCTTAACAAATACGTCACTGTTAAGCCATTCACGCATAAATATAAGCACTACAATACAAAACATTTTACAAACTTAGAAAGTCCCACAGTCTTTACAAATTCAAACACTTTAAAATTCATTCTCTTTAAAATCCAAAGTCTACAACTGTAGGCTCCTATAAAATCAAGTTAAACACTTTCTTACTTCAAGAACGAAGAGCCAGAGCACAGTCACAATCTGAACGAAGCAAAACCAAACTCCAACTGTGTAATTAACTCTGTCTAATGACTGGGATCCACTCGAGACCTTTTGGGCCCCTTCAGAGGCTTGAATCACTTCCCCAGTTCTGCCCTCTGCTGCACACACAGCTTGTTTGTAGTCTCTGGCTGGCTCCACTCCACTGCTGTTGCTGTTCTTGGTGGTCATCCCATCCATGGTTCTGGCATCTCCAAAGTGCTGAGGTCTCTTGGTGCAGTTAGGCTGTACTTTCATCAGTAGCCTCTCCTGGACTCTCTTCAGGAACTCCAGCCCTGCCACTCAGTGCCAAGCCTCAGCTCCTCTCCATGATCCCTCATGCTTTCAAAACCAGTACCATGTAGTTGACTCTTATACTACCAAGTTCAGTTGCCAGCATGTGGTACAACCTTGGCCACCTCTGGAACACAGCTTCTGTGTGCTGACTCTCCGGAAACACTTCTCAGAAGATTTCACCTCAGTGATGCTGGTCTCTTAATCACTGCTAATTTCTCTGCTCCAGCTGACCAGTATCAATGATCCCAGTAAAGCAAAGGTTTCACTTGAATGGTCTTGTTAATCACAGCCAGTTCTACAGCCCCAGCTGACCAGAACCATGCCTAATTTTTTTTGGTTTGGTTTTTTGAGACAGGATTTTTCTGTGTAACCCTGGCTATCCTGGACTGACTTTGTAGACCAGGCTAGCCTTGAACTCAACAGAGATCTGCCTGTCTCTGCCTCCCATGTGCTGGGGTTAAAGGCATATGCTACCACACCCAGCTCCATCTCAGAACCACACATTCTTAACTCAAAATAGGCAGCAGCCCCAGTAGAGTCATTAACTCTCCTACTTCCCTCTGAAACTTCACAAGCCAGACCTCCACTGTCTGCATTGCTCTTAACAGTCTTATCTTCCAGGCTCCCACAGAACAGCTCACCAAGCTTTGAACACTCAACCTTTTGTTCTTGTAGCCAAAAGTTCCAAAGTCCTTCTATCGTCTTACCCAAAACATGTGGTCAAGTCTGTCACAGCAGTACCCCACTATTCTAGTACCAATTCCTGTGTTAGTTGGTGTTATCATTGGTGTGGTGAAACACTATGGTTAGAGCAGCTTGGGGAGGAAAGGGTTTATTTTGCTCACACCTCCACATCACTGTTCATCATTGAAGGAGATCAGGACAGGAACTCAAGCAAGGCAAGAGCCTGGAGGCAGGAAGCTGATGCAGAGGCCATGGAGGAGTGCTGCTTCTGGGCTTGCACCTTATGGTTTGTTCAGCCTGTTTTCTTATAGAATAGGACCCCTACCGTGGCCTGGGCCTTCCCTCATTAGTTTAATGACTAATTTTAAAAATGTCCTCCCCCCAACTGGATCTTATTGAGACATTTTGTCAATTGAGGCTCCCTCCTCTCTGATGAATCTAGTTTGTGTTAAGATGACATAAAACCAGCCAGAACAAGTAAACTCAGATTCAGTTTCCATTGTCAAGAACAAAATCTTTGTTACAGTCAGTATTGAAGTTTGCGTCCATGTATGCAAAAAGAAGAGCTCATATTCTTAGGGGTTCGAATAAACTATACAACAGTGACACATAAAGTATACAACATTGACCACTGTGATCACTGCCACCTCTTGTTTTGTTCTTTATATTGGGGCAAGTGAAAGCAATTCTTGTTTTGCTTTGAGTAAGTTTGTTTGTGAGATGGTCATAGTATGTAGCCCTGGCTGGCTTATAACTTGTAGAGACCAGGCTAGCCAACACCTCACAGAGATCAGCCAACACCTCACAGAGATCTGCCTACTTCTGTGCTAGCATGCCCAGCAACTGAAAGTAATTCAACATTAAGTTGCCATTGATTTGTTTTATCTCTATAGATGGATGGATGGCTGTGGTTTATTTCGGATCTAGGGATTGAACCTAGGGCTTTACACATTATAGACAAGAACTTTATCAAGCTTCCCCATCCTATTTTTTCCTCTTGGAAAAACAGATTCCCTTTTCTACATTCACTTCATCTGCTTATGCTTCATCAAGTTGTTT
This sequence comes from Lophiomys imhausi, assembly GCA_907164525.1. Taxonomy (NCBI): domain Eukaryota; kingdom Metazoa; phylum Chordata; class Mammalia; order Rodentia; family Muridae; genus Lophiomys; species Lophiomys imhausi. The sequence continues at coordinate 3,000,136 of CAJQZJ010034389.1, forward strand.
TGGTAATATCCAGAAAAAAACTCCTTTTTGAGAAACTCTTTTCTTCTATAAGAAAATTCTTCTAAATCTTTTTTGTCCCAGTCTGTGTGGTCTTATTTGCTGACTTAATTTTCCTGGAAAGTATTTTTCATAGTTTATACAGCAGTGTAAGTTTGAAAATGAATTGGAAATGATTTAGTGTGTAGAGTGTGTATGCCAAAGCCTCTTAAGAAATATCTACTTAAACTTTCACTTTTTTTCAAAGAATAAATATGGAACTATGATTTTTTTTCTTCTCAGAATCAAAGTACAGGGCTCTAAGATTAAGTATTTCTGATTTCTTTTATCTTTTTCTCTTTAATGTTCTGTTTTGAATTTTCTTATGTTTCTGCCTTGTTGAGCCTTCTAAAAGAGTTGAGAGTGTGTTCAGTGTTTTCCCATGGGAAGAAATAAGGAGAGATGAGAAGCTTTCTTGTGGATCTTTATGTCAGTAAGAACTCAGTGTCCTTTTTTGTGCTTCTATCTCTTATCTTCTCTTTGATTCTTCCTAACTTTTAAACCCTTGTATCAGGAGCTACTAGGCTACATGTAAGTAGGCCAGAGGAGATTCTGTATCTTAATACTAGCAGCTCGTCTCAAAACTATAGGTTGTTCATTATGTGTGTGGTATAACTCTAAAGAAATAAAAGTCAAAATGACAACATTCAAGGAAAGTTGGCTATATGTTAAACTCTATTAGGGAATCAAGGACATGTTTCTAGGGAGCATGAAAGTATCATTTCGTATATGATATCCTATCATACTGTTCTGCCAGGATTGTAGGCACATGTCACATTCTAGGACTTTAGAAGATAGATAGGTGAAATTGCCTTCACATTTTGGTGGATGATGATGAGTAGTAGTAGTAGTAGTAGTAGTAGTAGTAGTAGTAGTAGTAGTAATTTATGTGTATGGGTATTTTACCTTCATGTATGTCTCTGCACCACATGCATATCTGCTGCCTGCAGAAGCTAAAAGAGGGCATTGGATCCCCTAGAGCTAGAACTAGAGCCAGTTGTGAGTTCCCATGTAATTGCTAGAAATCAAACCCCAAACCCCAGTCTTCTAGAAGAGCAGCCAGTGCACTCTCTTAACCACAGAACTGTCTCTCCAGCTCCATCTTTTTGCTGGATTTTGTGTTAGTATTTTTATTGCTCTCTAATAGATGATTTACTATAATTTGAAAATTCCTCTACTTTGAGGCTTCAAAGCTATATAAATCATTAGTTCCCCAGGCATATGTACGTGTTTGTTTAACATTGGAATACTGTCCTGACCCTTGTTGTTAAACAGAGATGGGGATTAGAGAGATGGCTCAGGGTTAAAGAGCACTAGCTGCTCTTCCAGGGGATCCAGGTTCTGTTTCCAGCACCCTCTTCTGGCCTCCACAGGCACCACCTAGGCAAAACACTCATACACATAAAGTTAAAAATAAAGTTTTTAGAGTATATAAATAGACTTAATTATATAGAACAGTAGCTTGCTTCATTTTGCGTATTATATTTTTATTACTATATGTATATATTTAAAAAGCATTTTTAGGCTGGGCATGGTGGTACACATTTTTAATGCCAGCACTTGGGAGGCAGAAGCAGGAGGATCTCTGTGAATTCAAGGCTCTGTTACACAGAGAAACCCTGTCTAGAAAAACAAAGAAAGAGAGTGCATTTTTTAATTTAAAAAAATTATTTTGTAAATTTCTCATCATGCACCCTGTTCCCTCCCATCTCCCACTCCCCCCGGACCTACCCTCCACTCTTGCAATCTGTCCCAGCATAAAAAATAACAGCTCATTGTGGAAGCTGCAGTGTATCTTAGTATATCCCACAATATTCCCCTTTGTCCGCACATTCTGCTTACAAATGTTCATTATAATGACTCCTTGGTCTGGTACAAGGCCCCTGGTTTCCGCTACTCCATCAGTACTGGAACTCCTCTTAGATATGCCATAACTGTCCTGTGTCATGGAGATCCTGCAGTCCTGGATTGTGGAACTGGCCTCTTGCACTCCAGCAGTTCATCCATGGGGTAGATGTTGGGGTGGGCCAACTCAAAGCCCTGGTTCTGGACCTGCAACCCCCACTTGCATGGCCAGTTCTACTATGGAAAGGTGCAGGGCCTGCTCTCCCAAGTGCTGCAGCATGTGAGGGGCAGGGACAGCTCTCCTCTTGTGACTCCTTCTGGGCTAGATCTCTTGACAGCCAATGGTGGTGAGGGCAAAAGGGAAGGGAGGGCATCTCTCCCTAGCCAACACCACCACATAGCAGACAAAAGGCAGGGCTGGCTCTCCCACACTCACTCCTTCAGGATTGGCTCACCCCAATTCCCATAGCCAGGACCAGCTGTAGTGTGCTACCCATGTGAGGGGCAGGGACAGAGAGAGAGCATTTTTAAATAAGTTAGCACTTCTCTGCCAATCTACTAGTTTTTGTTGTTGTTTGTTTTTGTTTATCCACAGCTGAATATTTGGAATCTTTCATTTATGAATGCAATAATTTTACATGTCTATATTTTTCTGGATAATAGCTAATGAATAAAATTAAAAAAGACTAATGAAATGGGATTTATTTATTTTTATTCTATGTGCATGCCTGTTTCCTGTATAAATGTATATGTTCCATGTATGTGCCTGATACCCACAGATGCCAGAAGTGGGCATTGGATCCCCTGAACTGGAGTTGTGGGCTGCCATGTGGGTGCTAGAAGCTGAACCCAAGTCCTTCAGAAGAGCAGCCAAAACTTTTAATCACTGAGCTATCTCTCCAGCTCATTTGTGTGCCATCCCAATGTCAGTTGCAGGGGTGTTGTAATAGCAAAAAGATTAAGAAAGTATACACCAAAGCAGATTATCATTGTGTGGTTAATAAAAAAAAAAAAAGTTTGTTTTCAGCTTGGCTGCTGTTAGAATTTGCTCTTAAAAAGTAATATAACGCCGGGCAGTGGTGGCGCACGCCTTTAATCCCAGCACTTGGGAGGCAGAGGCAGGCGGATCTTTGTGAGTTCAAGGCCAGCCTGGTCTACAAAGCGAGTCCAGGACAGCCAGAGATATTCAGAGAAACCCTGTCTCGAAAAACCAAAAAAAAAAAAAAAGTAATATAACACAGGGCATGATGGTACACACCCTTAATCCCAGCACTGGGAACACACAGGCAGGTGGATCTCTTGAGTTTGAGACCAGTCTGGTTTATAGAACAAGTTTCAGGACAGCCAGGGCTACATAGAGAAACTTTGTCTCCAAAAACCAAAATATTAAAAATAGAAAAAGAAATAATATAACTAAACCAGGTGTTGTAGCACATACCTTTAATCCCAGAGGCAGATAGATTTCAGAGTTCCAGGCCAGCCCCATTTATGTAGTGAGTTCTAGGGCAGCCAGGTCTATGTAGAGAGACCATGTCTCAAAAAACAGAAAGAAAGGAAGGAATGAAAGAACTAAAATAAGGACATTTGCATTAGTAAATAGACTGTCACTGAATAAAATGCCATTTTCCTTCATGGTGATTTATCTCTCCTAGCACTGCATTAGTTATGGCAATCATTTTTCAAAATGCTTAGCACCAGAAATATTTTAGATGTGGATTTTTTTTCTTTTTGCATTTTGGAATGTAGGCCATATATATTATGAGATCTTAGAGATGGGACTGAAATTTATACCTGAAATTTGCCATATATGTACTTTTTACAAATAGCCTAATCATAATTTTATCCAATATATTCAGTGTACTTGGACTGTGACCCCTCACTTAAGGTTCCTTACAGAATTTTGAATTTATGGGTTCATAATCAGCCTTTAGAAAGTTTTGTGCTTTGGGTTTTCAGGCTAGGGATGGTCCCCCTGTGTACTTAAGTTGAAGTTATATGTTTACACATGTGTTCAAGCACAGATCCACCTACACACAACTTACGATGTCATAAAAATATAACCTGATAGCTTTAATTCCAATAGACTCTTAATGCCTGTTCTAGTATTTTACAGTAACTCAAATTTTCATTAAGAATATTTATTGTTTTTTGATTGACTATTCTACATTGCTATTTATATGAAAAAGTAGCAATGTATGTTTTGTTGTTTTTGGTTTATGTTGAAAATCATTTTGAATCAAGATCTAGTCTTGCTTGTTTTCGTCCCCCCCACCCACCACCACCACCACCTATTCCCAAGAACTTTCTCATATTTTGGTAGTGCTGTCCTTAGCTTTTGTCTGGGATCTGTATCTCTCTCTGTCCTTGTGAAATAGGTTTCCTTTTTCAATGTTTACCACATGAGAGTCGGTCTTATTCCCCCCCCCCCCCCTCTCTCTCTCTCTCTCTCTCTCTCGTGTGTGTGTGTGTGTGTGTGTGTGTGTGTGTGTGTGTGTGTGTGTTCCTATACCTGTGACCTTTTTTCTTCTGTTCCTTCTCCCACCCCCAACCCTTCTTTGTTCTTTTCTAGAACAAAACTGTAATATTGATATTTTACTTCAGTGTGCATGGCCCAAGTTTTTTTGTCTGTCTGTTTGCTTGTGTGTGATGTTGGGGGTCAATTCAGCAACTTACATGTGCCAGATAAGAGATCTTCTGCTGAGCTGTATCCCTACCCTACTAGCCTGGTTGTTTGTAAGTGGATTAATAGATCAATTCAGAGGCCTGGGCAGGCAGAGCACACCCAAGTTGAGACCCCTGCCTGGCGCCACACGGAAGACACCCAGAGGCCCTGGGTGCTACTAAGATGAGTAAGTAAGTGGTGGAGAGGTGGAAGAGAAAGAGAAGTAGAATGGTGTGTGTATAATGAAGAGAGGCTGAACTGGAGACTTAATGGTAGTGAGGAACAGCCTGATGTGAGTAGCTGGCAATGCCACCTGAGGCCATGGTAAGGTCCTGGCCTGTGCTGCCACCGAGGGCCATGTCTGGGTCCAAGCCCTGCAGAAGCAGGGGACTGTTACCAGCAAGGCAGTATGGACATCCCTAGTCTGGGCTGCTGCCAGGGGCCATATTGATGCCTGAGAATTGTTCAGAGTTGACCCCAAGGGTGTGAGAGCAGGAGAGCTGGCCTCTGCTCTTCGCTGGCAGCAGCACTTGAAAGAGTGGGCCCCAACTTCACCTAGGAAGCACAATAGAGCTGGCCCTGGTTGGGGACTTGCAGGTCAGCCTGCCTTGAGGGTGTGAGCAAGGGGAGAAATGGCCCCACCCCTTGGGCACAGTGAACTAGCCCTGAGGGCTTAAGTTCAGGAGAGCTGGTCCTGCCCCTTGCCTGAGAGCATGAGAGTGGGTGAGCTGGCCCCACCCCTCACCAGCTGCAGCATTCTGGAGAGCAGGCCCAGGTAGCATGGGTGCAGGAAAGCTGGCCCCAATGGCATGAGCCACCCAGGTCCAGATCCGAGGCTTTGAGTTAATCTACCCCATCTATGAAGTACTGGAGCTCATGAAGGGGCTGGTCCTCCAAAACCAAAGCTGCAGGATCTACATGACACAAGGCAACAACAGGATATCTGAGAGAACTTCTAGAAAGGATCTAGTATTGATAGTGTAGCAGAAGGCAGAGGCCTCTAACCAGGCCAATGATTCACTGCAATGAGCATGCAAGAAAAGTTGTTCAGGTAAAAGGGTATACTGTGACACACAACGCCGGCACACCAAAGCTTATACTGTGAGATTTTTGTTTGTTTTCTTTGGAAGGGGGCCTGCAAGGGCAGAGAGTGAATATGAAGGAACAAGATTAATGGGATTGGGGTGCATAAGTGAAATTCACAAAGAACAGATAGAAAGTTAAAAAATAGATCAATTCAGGTTTTCTTTCATTGTAGTAAGTTGTATTTTTCTAAGTTATTTTTGTATTTGCAAAGATTTCTAACAATCGTAATATTTACACAATTGTTTCTTTTCTCCTTCATTGTCTTTCTACCATGAATTTCCTTTTTTGTGTGTGTCTACAGTACACCTTTTTTCTACAGGCATTTTTGAAAACTGTCTTCTTTTGTCGGGCACTTTTTAAATTTAGCTTTCACTTTAGAAAGGTAATAGAGCTGGCAATACAGAATCAGGAAAACCAGTTGTCAGATTCTTTGACCCAGTGAGGGGATGACTTCATTATCATTTTGAGACCAGGTCTCTGTATAACCCAGGCTAGCCTTTATGTCACCCAGAATGGCAAATTTAAGAGAACTGAGTTGCAGATGTGTTCTTCCACACCCAGCTTTCCATTGTCTCTTCTGTTTTTTCCTTTATCCAGAGTTCAGATCAAGACATTCTTCCTTATCTCCCTATGACTGGTTAAAAGTTTTTTAGCACTTTTACAATGGTTTTCTTTTTAATGACCTGTTTACTGACATACTTTTCCCCCTGGTACATATTAGAAACCCTAGAGTTTGCTCCCACCTCTCATGGAGACCTAGAGCAATGTCCTGTAGACTTCTCAGACATGAGCCCCTAGTTGCCAAAACGTCAAAGCAGCACCAACTTCATCAGCAGTCACAGGTTAGCTTTCATGCTCGCCATCCTATTTTTAGTTCCCTCTTCATTTTGGGACATAGTTGTCTCCATTTGCTTTAGTTAGTGCCACTGTGCACTTTAAAGAGTTCTTGTAGTATTTAAATACTAGCTGTGGATGTTTGTAGTAGGAAAATTTGAAGCTAACTACGTTCCCATACTGCTGGAACCAACACTAGACCATATTTACTTACTTGCTTATGTATTTAGGCAGGGTCTCACTGGGTAGCCCTGAGTGGCCATGGAACTCACTATGATAGATCAGGCTGGCCTAGCATTCTCAGAAATCCTCCTGCCTCTACCTAGCTAGTGGTGGGATTGAATAGGGGTATGACCTTAGACAAATACCTTCAGTTCTTGTAGCTTTAGTTTTCTTGTATGTAAAGTGGTGTTGAGGCTTTATACTAACTAAATCCACAGTAGTGTTAAACCTGTCATGATACCAGAGAGGAGAATGCATAGAGGATGAGATCTGGCTAACTGGCCTGCCTGCTCTACTGCTTGTTTGTCTACCTAACTCATATTAGGTAGTCCTATGAACTTTCTTTTCCTTTCTTTTTATTGTTTATTTGTGTGTCTGTGTAAATGTATGCTACGTGTGTGTAGATACCCATGGAGACCAGAAAAGGGCATTGAATCCCCTAGGAGCTGTAGTTATAGGTGGCTGTGAGCCACTTGACGTGTGTGCTGGGATCCAAACTCAGGTCCTCTGGAAGACAGCAAGTGCTCTTAACCACTGAGCTATTCTGCAGTGAGGCTTTCTTTTTCAAAACAAAACAATGACAACAGCATCCAAAATACAGGGTTTCTCATAGGGCCATTGTGCCCTCAGGCAGTTTTGCTCTTAACTAGTGGGTAGAATGAACCATGTAGAATGATTCAACAACAGTCTCAGCTTCTTGAGGGCTGGGTTCGTGAATGTGTATCACCATCTCCTGTGGCATTTTGATTTATTTTTTTAAAATTTGCACCCTCGGGTGCTTCTAGATAATTATTATTCTGCTATGGCCACTCCATGTCAGTACATGTAACCAATGTAAAATGTCTTTTTGTTTCATCAGGACAGTGTGAGCCATAGAATCTACGGCCTGCATAACATCCAGGCCACTGGTTCTCTCCCCTTTAAGGAATGGGTCTATGTGGGGCTTTCCTCACCAGTCTCACTTGCCAGGATTAATATCCAGTGGGGCCAGAAAAGCAGCATTTCCTAGGTATTTCATAGCTCATAGGCCTTAGAAGTTGGCAGACTGCATATTGTGTATGCTTTAGTTTGAAACTCCTTTTAGTTTTCACTGGGCAGTTCCCAAACTGAAATGTATTTGATTCATAGAATCTTAATAGCAAATGTGAAGTGCTCATTGTTCTATAGGTAAAGTTTTCAGCAGTTTTGTTTTGTGTCCATGGGGTATGGAATAATACCTTCCTTACTGGGTGGTGTTGAGAGTAAAATGTAAGTGAGAGTTGAGAGGTAAAGGCTGAGTGGTTTACTGTGCTGCTGCCCATTGTCTGTTCCACAAGGCCTTGCCTCAGCACAGTCAAAACAGATGCTGGAGCCAGTGGAGGGCTCTGCATGAAGGTGACTGCTGCCAAAACCTTCTTGGCAGAAGGAGAAAACTGACTCCTATAGTTGTTCTTTGACTTCATGTGTACACTATAGTGCATGGTGTGCATATATAAATAGTATATGCTTTTTTAATTATATAGAAGTTTTTAAGTTTTTATTTATTTTATGTGTATGGATATTTGTAATACCTGTGTATCATGTGCCTGCCTGATGCCCTTGAAGGACACAAGAAGGCATCAGATCCCTGGGATTGTAGTTACAAGATGGTTGTGAACCATTCTGTGGGTGCTGGAAATCCAATCTGGGTCCTCTGGAAGAGAAGCCATGTGTGAACTATGCAGCCCCATAAATGCTTTTAAAAAGCAAAAACAAAAACTTACTCTGTCATGGACCCTAGATTATTAATTAGTCTTGATAGACTTGGGCTTCATCAACTCTATGTTGCAAATTGTATTACCTTCTTTACTGTTGAATGTGACAAGGGCTCAAAAAAATTCAAACCTACATATCTTCTGTAGTTTTCAACATGTACAAAAACTGTTTAGAATAATATCTATAATTTGTACAATTATTGATAGATTGTAAATTACCACTATAGAACATACACAAATACATATTGGTTATATTAATTAACCAGTTTTATGTGGGTATAAGAAAGTTATTTCTAAAGCATACTTGAAGCAGAGTATAGTGGCACACTCCTCTCCTTTCTTTAATCCAACACTTGGGAGGCAGAGGTAGGCAGATCTCTGAGTTCCAGGCCAACCTGCTCTACATAGTGAGATCCAGGACAGCCAGAGCTACATAGTGAGACCCTGACTCAAAACAAAAAACAAAAAAACTCGAACTCCATTATGAAACTATTTGATTTTTAAAGTATCTTGAGCCATTGTGTTCAAACTGAAGCATTTTGATCTTTCTACTTCTCAAAAGAGGAAACAACATTCATGAATAGCAGGAAAGGCATTTAATTGATGTTTTGCCGGCAGGCCCTGCAGGAGCTGGGTTTAGTGTCCTTTTCACACTGTGCTTGTCTAGTTCTTTTAGATTCTAACAATGCTCCTAGCTGTGTCCTTCTGTTCCTATCACTGCTCCTTGTCACTGCAGTGTCCCTCTCTGCAATAGCTGCCAGATGGCGGCACAGTTATTTGTTTTTGAGTTTACTAGTATTGACAGGTATGCTAAAATCACTAGAAGTTACTGCCTACTAACTTGGTTCAACTCTAGAGGACCATACAGAAATTAAAGTACCCTGGAGCAGCAAGGAAACTGGTACCTGACTCTAGGTGTCTTTGTTCCTCTTTGATAAAATGGTGAGATTTATTAAGATACTATGTTCAAATTGATGTACAGTTTTTTCTTATAGAATGTTATATGGATAAAGGAAACTCTAAAGCTTTGGAGTAATTTATAAAAGAAATACAAATCTTGCAATAAATTCCCACTTTTATTAAACTGCTTTATTACTGAATGTCAGAGAAATATGATAAAGATAATGTCTATAAGTTTCATGTCAGTTTTTCTCAAACTTTCTTAGTATATAGCCCCTTTTTAAAGGGGCAAATGGTATCTCACAGATGCAGTATTAATTTACCATTTTGATTTTAATGTAATAGATATAGACAAACATAACTAGGTATGAATTCCTTGAAGCTGCCACGTTTCATTGTTTTTTTTTCTTTTTTTGCTCTATAAACTGATTTACAGATTTTAAGCAAAGCCAATTGCATTAAAATTAACAGCATACATTTAACATACTAAGTGGTATTGTCTGTAATACTCATTGCAGTGCTGTGCATTCATTTTGTTTTTACTGAGAGAAAATTCACCACTAGAAAGTATGGCTTCTAGTACAGTCACAGTGGTATGCAACCATGAGCACCATCTGATTGCAGAACATTTTCATCAGACCCAAAACAAACAGGATGACTACCAAGCAATCCCTGTGAATTTTGAGTTCAGCATGCCAGTACCACTATGCCATGCAATGACCCATTTTTTATTCAGAGCAATAAAAAACTCTTGTTCCTGATGTAATCCCACCAATATGTGACAGACATGTATTCTACAAATTAAGTCTGCCTCTGCTTTTTAATTAGCCCTTGGTTACTAAAGTATACCTATGTGTCGGTAGGCCACCACTAGAATGTATCCTAAAATCATTAAAGTGATCTACTAAATGATTCAAAATATACCTGTGTTCCTTTTTTAATTTCATAAAATGAAGATCTTCTATTTGTAAATGTCCACAGAGAACTTACAGATGAGACTGTATTTCAGAACCTCAGTTTAGGAAAGACCATTAGGAGGAATTCTTGAGATATCTCATGTACTTCTTAGTAAGAGTGAGAAGCATGGGCATTCTAAACCCCTTACCACACTTTTAAATGTTTAGGATAATGGCCCTGCTATCTACAGATTAACTTGGGGCGAGGTATTTATTTCTCATTTTTCTAACAATAAGATTTTAGTTACATAGTTTTTTTTTTAACTGGGAACCTAAAAAAATACTCTTTTGAGAATTTAAAGTAGGTAATAAAATGAAGTGATTTTTATATTTTCCCTTATATTCTTTCTTTGCTCCATATTTTGGTATTCTTTGTAGCTTAATAAACAGGTGTAAATTTTACCTATACAGTGTGCCCATTGTCTTCAAGGAGTAACTATTTTTGGGTTTATAATGTATATTTCTTTTTGAACTTCATTGTTAGTAAGATAGGATTTAGTTTGTTTTAGAAATAACTTTCGCCGGGCGGTGGTGGCGCACGCCTTTAATCCCAGCACTTGGGAGGCAGAGGCAGGCGGATCTTTGTGAGTTCGAGGCCAGCCTGGTCTACAAAGTGAGTCCAGGACAGCCAAGGATACACAGAGAAACCCTGTCTCGAAAAACCAAAAAAAAAAAAAAAAAGAAAGAAATAACTTTCATATACCCAAATAAAGTTGGTTGATTAAATTGCTCTATAATAGTAATTTATAATCTGTCAATAATTATGTAAATTATGTTATTCTAAACAGTCTTTGGCCATGTTGAAAACTACAGAAGATGCAATTTTGGACTTTCTGTGAGCCCTTGCTACACCATTAAAGAAGATAATATAACTTTAGAATGTAGATCAATTCCCCTTTCCCCACCTCCCCTCTTATCCAGATCCACTGTCTTTTTGTCTTTCATTAGAAAACAAACAAGCTTGGCAGTGGTGGCACATGCCTTTAATCCCAGCACTAGGGAGACAGATATCTGTGAGTTCGAGACCAGCCTGGTCTACAGAGCTAGTTCCAGGACAGATAGGAGCTACAAAAGAAACCCTGTCTTGAAAACCAAAAAGAAAACAAACAGGCTTCTAACATAATAAAATATAATAAGATAAAGCAAAAACTAACATGTTGCAATTTGACTAAACAAACATAAGGAAAAGAGCCCAAGATAAGGCATAAGAATAAGAGAACCACTCAATCACACACAATAAAAAACAGGTAAACTGCAAGCCATAATATATGTGCAGAAGACCTGCTTCAGACCTATGCCAGCCCTGTGCATTGCTGCTTCAGCCTCTGCCCCCCCGAGTGCTGGGATTAAAGTTGTGCATGCCGACTGCAACCACCACCACCAATACAACCACCGCTGGCAAATACTTCATATGTATAAATGTACCACATTTTCTTTACCATTCTTCTGTGAAAGACATCTAGGTTGTTTCCAATTTTTGACTGTCACGAATAGAGCAGCAATGAACATGGTTAAACAACTGTCTCTGATAGAATGAAGCATGTTTGGGTCTATGCCCAAAAGTTGTATCACTGGAGCTTGAGGTAGATTACCATCTTCCTGAGAAACCACCACACTTGATTTCCATAGCAGCCCTACAAGTTTGTAGTCCCACTAGCAGTGGATGAGTATTCTCCTTACTCCACATTCTCACCAGCATGAGCTGTGATTTGTTTTATTGATCTTAGCCTTCTCACAGGTGTAAGATGGAATCTCAAAGTAGTTTCTTGGTGGGGCTTTGGGGGGGTTTTTGGTTTTGTTTTTCAAGACAAGGTTTCTCTGTGTAACGCCCTGGCTGTCCTGGACTCACTTTGTAGTAAGACCAGGCTGGCGTTGAACTCACAGAGATCCACTTGCCTCTGCCTCCCGAGTGCTGGATTATTTGTTTTATTGACATCTAGAGGGTTTTTTTTTTTTGGTTCTTTACATTTTTTGGATATTAGCCCTCTAAGAGATGTATATATAGTTGGTCAATATCTTTCCCATTCTGTAGACTGCTGCTTTGTCCAGATGATGATGCCCTTTTCTATGCAGAAGCTTCTCAGGGACTTCTCAGAACTTCATGAGGTTCCATTTATTGTTGTTGATCTTAGTGCCTGTGCTAACTGTTCTGTTCAGAGAGGCTTTTTCTATGCCAGTGAGTTCAAGGCTTGTTTCATACTTTCTCTTCTGTCGGGTTCAGAGTGTCTGGTTTTATGTTGAGGTTAGGTGTTGTGTGTGTGTGTGTGTGTGTGTGTGTGTGTGTGTGTGTGTGTGTGT
>CAJQZJ010034389.1:3013674-3045115 GCA_907164525.1 Lophiomys imhausi
ATATATATAGATATATGGGGGGGTGGTCAATACAGGGTTTCTGTCTATAGCCCTGGCTGTCCTGGAACTTGCTCTATAGGCCAGTTCTGGTCTTGAACTCAAAGATTCGCCTGCTTCTGCCTGCCTAAAGTTGGGATTAAAGGCGTGTGCCACCACCACCCAGCTCCTTCAGTTTTCTTATTGCTCTAGCTAAGACTTCAAGAACTCTATTTTATAGGTATGGAGAGAGTAGACAACCTTGTCTTGTTCCTGATTTTAATGGAATTGCTTTGAGCTTCTCCATTTAAGTTGATGTTGGCTATGGACTTTCTGTAAACTGCCTTTATTATGTTGATGTATGTCCCTTGTATCCCTAATTTCTCCAGGATTTTCATTTTAAAGGGGTGTTGGATTTTGCCAAAGGCCTTTTCTGCATCTACTAAGATGATCATGTGGTTTTTGTCTTTCCATTTGTTTATATGGTGGGTTATATTTATCAATTTACATATGTTGAACCATCCCTGCCTCTTTGGGATGAAGCCTCCTTGATCACGGTGGATGATCTGTTTTATGTGTTCTTGGATTCAGTTTGCAAGGGTTTGTTGTTGTTGTTGTTGTTGTTGTTTGATTGGTTTTTTGCATCTCTATTTATAAAGGAAGTGATCTGTAATTCTTTTCTTTGTTGAGTTCTTAATGTGGTTTGGATACCTGAGTAATTGTGGCCTTTAAAATGAATTGTGCAGTGTTTCTTCTATTTCTATTTTGTGGGATAATTTGAGAAGTATTGGCATAAACTCTTCTTTGACACTGTAGTGGAATTCTTCACTAAAATCATCTGGCCCTGGGCTTGTTTTGGTTGGGAGATGTTAAATGACTGCTTCTATTTCATTAAGGGTATTAGGCCTGTTTAAATTAACTTATTTGATCTTGATTTAAGTTTAGTAAGTGGTGTTTGGTTTTCCAATATGGTGGCTTACTGGGCTTTAGAGTATGCCTGGATTCCCTAAGTGTCTGTTGTTATGTCCTCCTTTTTTTCTTTTTTTTTTGGTTTGTTTGTTTATTTTTCGAGACAGGGTTTCTCTGTGTAACAGCTCTGGCTGTCCTGGACTCGCTTTGTAGACCAGGCTGGCCTCGAACTCACAGTGATCCACCTGCCTCTGCCTCCCAAGTGCTGGGATTAAAGGCATGCACCACCACGCCCAGCCTTTTTTTTTTTTTTTAAGTTATATAAAGGCAGGTTTATTGGATACAAGAGGAAAAGGGAAACAGCATGTGCATGGGGGGAGAAGCAGAGAGGGGAGAGAAAGAGAGGAAGCCCCCAAGATGTTGGGATTATATAGGTAGAGGCTTGTGGGGACAGGGCATGCCCCCCCCCCCCGTAACAGGAAGAAGCTGAGGCATGCTGGGAGAACCTGGGACTCAGGCAGACCTAACATTTTGTTGATAATAAATGAATAGGGGCAAAGCATCATCTGGCTACTTCCTGCTGACATTGTGGGTGACGGAATTGGAGGTGTGAGGGGACAAAAGCTGGAATGTTGGTCAGGTCCGGGAAGAGCAGGCTGTTTTACTTGCTCTCCAGGTTCTGCACAACCATCTAGAGATGAAGGCCGCAGTTGGAGCAGTTTGTAGTCTTTAGTTGATTGGAAATCTGCTGGAACAGATACATATTAGGTGCAGGAGGTAAAATTAAGTAGCTAGGATAAAAAAATTTTAGGCCCATGATCTTGACAGTTGGGGTGGCCCCAAAACTAGGGAGGAGGGGTCCCACCCCCCAGGGACAGGCAGAAGGGGAAATAGGCTATCCTTATCTGACTCCATTTGACCTGTGGATTCCAGTGGATTCCCTGAGGCTTACAAGAATTTAGGTTTACAAAAAAGAGATAAATTTTAGGAAGAAATAGCATGAGTAGTTATTAAGAACAATCATAAAAGAACAGTTGTTTATATTGTAATATGAAGCCTGCTAGCAAGGAAAAACTGCCAACCGTCAATCCTATCAGAGATCTGAGGAGGATAATTACTCCAGGAATTGTAAACCAACGGCCTATGTATGGTTTATTATGACAGAGGCTAACCCGTTACCCAGTTGGAATCCCCGTAAGGCTCCTATGTCCATGGCTTCATTGGGAGACAGGTCCCGGGTCTTAGCTGTCTGGCTGTCTCGAAACTTGAGACCACTGTAGCCGGCGAGATGTGAATCCAAACATGAGCGAGCAACAACCATTGGTTAGGAGCGGCCCTGAGTCCGGACGGTTGTAGGGGAACGACCTCCATCGAGTAGCGTCACCAGATAGATGTTTTTAAAAATTACAGTGCACTGTGGGAAAACGATCCATTCAGACCAAATTAAGTTATATAAAGGCAGGTTTATTGGATACGAGAGGGAAAGAGAAACAGCATGCACATGCAGAGAGGGAGAGGAGAGAGAGTGGGGGAAGGAGGCAGAGAGGGGAAAGAAAGTGAGGGGGAGAGGAAGAGCTCCTTTTCTGATTTTGTTAATTGGGATTAATCAGCCTTTTAATAAATTTGGATAAGGGTTTGTCAATCTTAATGATTTTTCTCAAGATTCGTCTCTTTTATCCCCCCATTGGTAAAAGCATGGGGATTGTTGATTCAAGTCAAGCTTGAGCGTGGACTCCCAAGGCTCACGGAAGCAGCTGTTTGAGTTGAGGGCCCCAAACTCCAAAAATACAGGGTTTTTATAGAGGTTTAAACAAAGAAAGGGGTTTCTATCACAAGATTGGATGACATCTGGACAGACAAAGCTGTCTATCCCTAATTGACTCATTATTGTTGCCATACCATTATCGGTCAGCTTGACCAGCAGAAAGTTTGTTTAGACTTTTTGGGTGCTATTTCAGAGTGAGCTGTTCAGTTATGACTAGGGAACATCCCTGGAATGCAAGGTAGTGTATTCTTTTGTTAATATTTTGTTGTTTTTCCTGGAACTGGAGGTCAGCTCTGAGTCAAACCTAATACAAAGTGAAATCTTTTTCAAGATGGAGTCAGTCAGGCTCCACAGTTTCTTTTATTGTTTTCAGCCCTGAGTTTGATTACTTTTTACCTTCTACTTTGTGGGATGTGGTTCCTTATTTTTGTTCTAGCACTTTCAAGTGTGCTGTTACTAGTATGTGAGCTCACCAATTTTTTTTTTAATGTACATGCTTAGTGCTATGAACTTGCCTCTTAGAACCACTTTCACTGTGTTTTATAAGTTTGAGTATATTGTTTATTTTCATTCAGTTCTAGAAAGATTTTTTTTAGGTTATTTATTCATTTTATGTATATGAGTACTCTGTTTTCTTGCATACTAGAAGAAGGAATCAGATTCCATTACAGTTGTGAACCACCATGTGGTTGCTGGGAATTGAACTCCGGACCTGAAAGAGAAGCCAGTGCTGTTAACTGCTGAGCCACCTCTCCAGCCCTCTAGAAAGTTTCTTTCTTTCTTTCTTTCTTTTTTTTTTTTTTTTGGAGACAGGATTTCTCTGTGTATCCTTGAGTGTCCTGGACTCACTTTGTAGACCAGGCTGGCCTCAAACTCATAGAGATTGGCCATGCCTTTTCCCTCTAAGCACTGGAATTAAAGGCATGCACCACCATGCCCATCAATTAGACAGCTGTGAACTGCCATGTAGGTGCTAAGATTTGAACCCTGGTCCTTTGAAGAGCAGCCAGTACTCTTAACCGCTGAGACATCTCTCCAGTCCCTTTTATTTCTTTCTTAATTTCTGTCTTGACTCATGTTTCATTCAGTAGTGAGTTCTGTTTCCATGAGTTGGAAAGCTTTCTGTTATTTCTATTGCTGATATCCATCTTTAATCTGTGGTCAGATAGCATGCAGGATATTATTTCAATTTTCTTGTATTTGTTGAGACTTTTTATGTCCAAGTATGTGGTCAATTTTGGAGAAAGTTCCTTGGGGTTCAGAGAAGATGTATTCTTTTATGTTTGGGTGAAATGTTCTGTAGATCTCTGTTAGGTCCATTTGGCTCATAACATCTGTTAGTTCCAGCATTTCTTTGTTTAGATTTTATCTGTCTGACCTGTCTATTGGAGAGAGTGAGATATTAAAGTCTCCAATATGTGGTTTAAGCTGTAGTAATGTTTCTTTTATGAACCTGGGTATCCTTGTGTTTGTTGCGTAGATGTTAAGAATTGCAGTGTCCTCTTGGTGGATTTTTGTTGTGATGAGTATGTAGTATCCTTTGCTACCTCTCCTGATTAGTTTTGGTTTGAAATTATTTTGCCAGATATTAAAATGGCTATACTAGCTTGCTTCTTAGGTCCGTTTGTTTGGAATATCTTTTTCCGTCCTATTACTTTGAGGTGATGTCTATCCCTGATGTTAAGCTGTGTTTTCTAGGTGCAGCAAAATGATGGATCCTGTTTTCACATCCATTCTGTTAGTCTGTGTCTTCTTATTGGAGGATTGAGACCATTGATGTTGAGAAATTCCAGTGAGCAGTGTTTGTTGATCTTGTTATTTCCTTTGGTGGTGGGGGGAGTGGTGGTGGTGTGTTTGCTTCCCCTCTTATTATTTTCTAGTCTATGATTATCTATCTATTCCCTGTGTTTTCTTAGATTTAGTTAACCTCGTTAGGTTGGAGTTTTTCTTCTAATGCAGTGGTTCTTAACTTCCTCATGATGCAACTCTTTAATACAGTTAGTTCCTCATGTTGTGGTGACCCTCAACTATAAAATTATTTTAGTTGCTACATCATAACTATTATGAATCATAATGTAAATATCTGATATGCAGGCTATCTTATATGCAACCTCTGTGAAAGGGTCATTTGCTCCCCCTCCCCACACATACATACACAGGGCTCACTACCCACAGGTTGAGAACTGCTGGCACCTTCTCTAGGGCTGTGTTTCTAAATAGATACTGCTTTAATTTGACTTTTTTATGAATGTCTTATTTTCTTCATCTATTGTGATGAAAGTTCTACTGAGTATATAGTAGTTTAGGCTGACAACTGTGGAGTCTAGCACATCTCTCCAGGCCCTTCTGGCTTTTAGAATCTCCATTGAGAAGAAATCGGGTGTAATTTCAATAAATCTGCCTTGCCTCTGTATGCTACTTGTTCTTTTCCCCTTGTAGCTTTTAATATTTTTTATTGTTCCGAACATTTAGTGTTGTTGTTATTTTTTGTTTTGTTTTGTTTTCTGGTCCAGTCTGTTTGATGTTCCGTATGCTTTTTATACCTTGATAGATAATTCCTGTAGGTAGGGGAAATTTTCTTCTATGATTTGGTTGAAAATATTTTCTGTGCCTTTGACCTGGGCTTCTTCTCTTTTCTTTTCTTCCTGTTATTCTTGGGTTGGTCTTTTCATAGTGTCTCAGATTTCTTGGGTGTTTTGTGCCAGGAGTTTTTTTTAGATTTAACATTTTCTTTAAGGTATCCATTTCTTCTATCGTGTCTTCACTTCTGAGACTGTCTTCCATCTTGTGTTTTCTGTTGGTGAGGTTTGTCTCTGAGGTTCCTGTTCAAGTTCGCAAATTTTTCATTTCCAGATTTCCCTCAGAGTTTTCCTTATTGAGTCTATTTCCACTTTGAGGTGTTGAACTGTTTTCTTCATTTCCTTCCACTATTTTTTGTTTGTTTTTATGATTTATTCATTTCCTCTTCAAGGACCTCTATTCATAAAGGCTATTTCAGAGTCTTTCTTGTGCTTCAGTTATATTGGAATACTCAAGGCCTGCTGTGGTATGGTTTCTGGGCTCTAATGGAGAGATTGTCCTGGCTGTTACGGGTTGTGTTTTTATGCTGGTGTCTAGACATCTGGAATTGGGAAGATTGTAATTCTAGGTGCTGATACCTGTTCTTGTCTTTGTTGGGTGGGTGTTTTGTTCCTTGGTTTTTGTTTCCTCTCTTGTTCTTAGGAGAGTGTGGTAGCTGTGTGCTGCCTGGTAGGAACTTCTTCTGGATACTGATAGGTGTGGCTACTCCTGGTAAAAATGTGTTTCTGGGTATTGGGAACTAACACTTTGGAATGGGGGATGGGGGAGTCTGCAAGAGTAAGGATAGCTGGTTGTTCCACCAGGTTCTGCTTTGTCCCCTGGAAATGGGGGCAGAGAGTGAAGAGAGGCCACAGCAGAATATCTGCTACAGGGCTGGGGATGAGACTGGGAAAATAGAGGGAGAGGTGAAGATCTGCAATTGGCCAACCTGTTTGCCTACCAGAGTGGCCTGTGTGTTCCCATAGAGTGACTTCTAGGGTTGAGGTCTGGGATAAAGCAGAGTTGGGGGAGGGAAGTTAGGAGAAGATCATCTGTGTGATTCACTGGAGACAAGGGAGAAGGGGTCTTAGTCACTGTTCTGTTGCTGTATAGAGACACCATGACCAAGGCAACTATTATAAGAAAAAGCCCTTAATTGGGGCTTACTTACAGTTTCAGAGGTTTAGTCTGTTATCATCATGGCAGGAAGTATGGCACAGGTGGGCGGGCACTGGAGCAGTAACTGTTACATCCTGATGGCATAGACACAGAGATAGAACTGAGCCTGGTATGGATTTGTGAAAGCCCACCCCCAGTGACACACTTCCTCCAACAAGGCCACACCTCCTAGCCCTTCTCAAATAGTACCACTCTCTGATGACTAAGCATTCAAATATGTGAGCCTCAGAGCCATTTTTATTCAAACCACTACAGTGGCCACAGCTGGTGGTCTGCTGAAGAGCTGGAGATGGATTTGGAGGAGTTAAGGAAGATGCCAAGATCTGCAGTTAGTCTACCTGTTCCCCTCCTCAGAGTGCTCATTTAGGCATTTTTAAGAACATAATTAGGAAGCACATTTGATCTAAGTTTGTTATCTAAACATGCGGATCAAGGCCAATGAGTTCTTAATGATACTCTAAAAGCATAATAAAATAATTGATCACCTTCAAGCAAGGTAAGAAATCAATGTATTATCTAGAAAGGTGGCAAGAAAAAGAATTGAGATGGACTCAAGAAGTTAAGAAGAATGTGCTGAGTATTTTCTCCTTGGAGCCCCTCCCATTTCTTTCTTTTTCTTACTAAATCTACCTTTACTCTGATGCAGATTTGAAGGTGGGGATGCATATACTGGCCTTGCAGAGGGTTTGGCCCCCCAGAAATTCAGCACACTCTTGTAGATTCCCAGGATATGCACCCTTTTGTACATTTCCACACACATATACAGATAATTAAAAATTAAAGAATTGAGGTTTACCCTGGCCAGAGAGGTGGCTCATCAGATAAAGACACTTGTTGCCAAATCTGATGGATCTGAGTTTGATCTCCAGGACCTAGGTAGTGGAAGACGAGAGCTGACTGCTACAAGTTGCCCTCTGACCTTCACACGCTGCAGCAAACCAGCATCTAATAAATGAAAAATAGCCGGAATTGATGGCTTACACCTATGTAATCTGAATACTTCAGAGACAGCCTGAGTTCAAATGTGTGTGTGGTGGGGAGTGCAGAGAGGTGTTGGTTTTGAGACTGGCCTTAAGCTCTCACCTACCTCAGCCTCCTGAGTGTTTCCATTTTTGTAAATTTCTTCCATATCTGGTTTCATAGAATACAGCTGAATTCTCACATGTATTTCCATATTTAGCCTATGATGATACATTATATTGAATACAGTGTCTGCGCAAAATCCACTCTCACACAAATATTGTAGTGGAAAGGGAAGAATATTTTAATACCTTTTTGTGATTGTTTTGAATATTCTGCAAGTGGTAGTTTTAAGGGGAATTAGATTAATATAAATTAGATTTAGTGAATGTCTAGGTGTTTCTGATACAGTCTCTTAATATGGGGCATGAAGATCAATTTGGCTGTGGGCAATTTGCATGGCAGCATATAGACTAAAACCAAGGTTTATGGCCTGGCCAATGTTTTCAGCTGCTGATAGCCTTATGAAGTGGGCGGAGCCCAGATTAGGCTGAAGCCAGGTGAAACAAGGAGAGATCCTATTTAAGGACAAAGTGGGTGGAGCCCAAGGGTTCCCACACTAGAGAGGCCCAATGCTAAAGAGTTCCCACACTAGAGATGGCGAGATGCAAGGCAGTTTGTATCATCTGATGGAGAAAATGCTAGTGTACTGAAAAGCTGATCTCAAACAGAGCTGAAAAATTATGGCCAGCTTTCCCTGAGGCAGAAAGAAGCTGGTGAGCAGAGAAGGCCTCAGCAAAGCAGCAAAAGGCCAAGGACTAAAACCCTGTGACACAGCTTTTCCCTAGAGGGGACTGACCAGTTCAAACAGTGGCCTGAGTGGAGCTGTGGCACCCTCAAAGACTGAGGCAGAGCAGCTGAGTGACTAACACAAACTGAATATAAGTTGGCTTATGGACAGCTGAGGCCTTCCAGAGAGAAGGAAGCCTCAAGCCTCATTTAAGGTGAAGCCTTCATAGCCAATTTATTGTAAAGGACCTACGTCTGAGATATTCCTGAAGAAAGACTGTTGACTAAATGCCTTAAAGGATCTACTGCTGAGGTGTTCCTGACAACTGAGGACCTACCCCAGAAACTGTGTTCCTGACAACTGAGGACCTGCCCCAGAGACTGTCCTTCTAAAAGGTTAGGATTAGTTGTTAGATAATAGTTGTCATAGTTATTAATAGGTTTAGTTGTTAGGTAACAGGGGTTATTGTTATTTTTAGGGCTAGTAGTTAGATAATTGTTTATATGTGTTATTAGTACATATAGTTATTAATAAATACATATTGGATAATTAAAAGAATCATCATCAGGTAGTTTTGTGAAAGTTAGTTGCATTATGTGATCTGAAATCTTTTCTGAACATTTCTTCCTCTGGTAAGTGAAAACTCACTGGTCTGCAGAAGTATTTTATAATTCTCATATCGTTACAAGCATTTTTTTTAATATCTCAGTGTTATTTCACTATTAATTGTGTGCATGTCAGAAAGCAACATGTGAGAATGGGTTCTCTTTTTCCACTCTGTGTCCCAGATATCAAACTCCAGTCATCAGGCCTGGCGGCAAGTGTATGTACCTGATGAGTCATCTCTCTGGTCCTTGTGGTTGAGATTTAATAAAAGTAAACCTCCATCAAGCACAATCTCAAGTAAAACCAGCTAAATTTTTTATTTTGCTTTAAAGGAGTGGATAGCAGCCAAGAATTCAAAGACTGTCCATATGCTTTGAAGTCACTGTCATGGTTTGTGCTAAAGTACCATTGGATTTGTCTACCATTACGTTAGTGCCTTTGCTGTACCATTTGTGCAAGTGTCAGTACGGCAAAAAGAAAGTGTTTCAGTGCCATGTGAACAATAGCTTGGCTCTTAGAGATCTCTTGGAAGTCTCAGGGAATTTCAGGGGTCCGTGAACCATATTTTTGAGAACTGTACACCAGAGAATTTTGTGTATTGGTGGCTGATATTTTCAACATTCTTCTTGGTTGTATTTTGAGAAAAAAATTGAAAATAGCTTGTTTTTAATAAGTAACTGTCGTACAATATGGCTTTCCTTGGCTCATCAGAAAGTAAGCACTTGGTATTTTGTGGCTGTTCCTTTAGAATGTCATCAGTTAAATAAAATATTTAGGACTAGAATGTTAGAGTGTTAAAGTGACAGTGTGTTCCAAAATACCCTGTTTCAGATCATCTGAGAAATACATAAGCCCCTTTACTCTTTGAATTGCTGTAACTGCGCACTTGTCTTTCACAAGTGTATGTTTGCTGTAATACATATGTTTGATGAAAAAATTTAAACAAATTTTGATAGTACTAAGAGATGAGTTGTATTATTAAGCAGGCACAATACTCCTTATGTTGTTCCCTCCTGTTTTGAAGACTGAAATGAGAGTTCTCATTTTCTCCCCAAGTATCACAGACATTTGTAGAAAAAAATGGCTAATTAAATTATTTGTTAGTATTTATATTATTGTTAATGGATTCAGTGGCTATTGTTAATCCTTAACCCGTCATTATAATTGAATACACATAGACACCGGATGGATTTTAACAAGCCTTGGCCTGAATTGTGCAGTCCTAGCCCATCTAAGCTAGCTCATAATTCTATTACCCAAATATGACCCCATATATACATACGTCCCTCTGGATTTCTTCATGCTATGCTGATGTTCCTGGCCATGTGGAATGAGGTTCTTTTTTCTAACCCATGGTGTTTGTCCTCCTTCTTCCTGCTCCTGATCCTCTGTGTAAAGCACAGGGTTCCGGTTCCTGTTCTAATCTCAGGAAGTCCCACCTTCCTATACTCTTTCTGCCCAGCTAATTGGCCATCAGTGAGTTTTATTAACCAATAAATAGGATGCCTCAGAAGGGGCGGTAACCAGATCTCAGCATTGAATCAGCCTATCAGACCTTCCCTAACAGACGTTTAAAAACCATGCCACTGTAATAAAAAAGTCTGTGTCAGGGCTTGGTGGCTCTGCCAGTAATCCAAGCACTTGGGAGGCTTTGACAAAACAGTGATACCTTGTCTCACAAAACAAAATAACCACAAGCACCTATGTATGGGCTATATGCATATTTGTGTATATAGCTCTTATACATTCAATATTATTGAATATTGTGAGCAAGTTTGTTAAAAACTCATACTGAAGCAATAAACAAAGACTCTGTGTGGGTGTGAGCTAGGTCTTCTGCATATACATTATGGTTGTGTAGCTTGGTGTTTTTGTGGGACTCCCCAACAGTGAGAGTTGGTGTCTCTGACGCTGTTGCCTGTACTTAGAACCCTTTTCCTCCTACTGGGTTGCCTCATCCAGCCTTGACATGAGAGTTTGTGCCTAGTCTTACTGTAATTATGCCATGTTTGGTTGATATCGCTGGGAGGCCTGCTCTGTTTTTTAAAGGGAAACAGAAGAGGAATGGATCTGGGGAGAGGGTAGGTAAGGGAAGGAACTGGGCTGAAGAGAGGGAGGGAAACTGTGGTAGGGATGTAATGTATGAGAAATACAATAATAAATTACAAAAAAACTTAAAACTTATTAAAAAATAAGTTAATATATGGTGTAAAAATATGTATTGCTGAGTACTTGAGATTAATATAGTCTGAATATTCAAAAGGACTTGATGGAAGGTTTTTTTTTTTTTTGTTTTTGAGGCAGAGTTTCATTATGTAACCCAGGCTGACCTCTCAGATTTGCCATCATTCTGCCTTAGCCTCTGGAATGCTTGGGTTTTAAAAATCCATAACGACATTCATGAGAGATTTGAAACAAAGCAGTAATGTTTATAGACAAAGAACATATAGACATACTTTATCTGGGGGCCAGCAATATATTTGATAAGTATAAATTTTTCAGAATATCCTCTGACATTAAGTAGTTAGAGGAAACATAAATAAATTTTAATATCAAGTATTTATTGATCATTAAATGCTTCAATCAAGTGCTATATCCAGAAGTGCTAACCAATGAATATATCATTGATATTGAGGGAAAAGGCCTCTTCTTCTGGCCAAAGTCTCTGATATTTTTTCTTTTTATTTGTTTGGGAGGGGGGGTATGTGGAAAAAAATTATCAGTAACTTAAGTTAAATTTTTAATAATGATTTTATATAGATGTGTTTGCCTGCATGTATATCTGTGCACCACATGGTACCTGATGCTTGTGGAGTCCAGAAGAGGGCATTGGATTCCCTGGATCTGCTTTGCAGACTGTTGCACTCCATGATGTGTGTGCTGTTACAGCCCTCAAAAGAGCAGCAGCCACTGCAACACCAAGCAAGCTGTCTCTCCAGCTCCTAGATGATAGCTTTGATTCAGCATATTTATTTAATGTCTTCTCTGAACTATATATACCAAAACTATCTTGTATAATCTAATCTCAGCAGGAGACACTCGAGCTCTCGACTGAGGGAGACTACAACAAACCATTGAGACAGAATTTTAACATACTGGTCATACAGCATAAAGGTGTCTCTTTGGGGTTGTTTTGTTTTTTATGTACAGGCTAGAAAGATCTCATTAGGTTGAAACAGTATTCCATGTCTAACAACATAAAATTTATACACATAAAGGCAAGATCCTATGTGTAGATATGGAAAAACTGTGTGTGTGTAAGATCTATTTTAACATGTTTAGAGGAAAAAAGGACTATAAAATTTCTGGCAGGTTAGCATATGATACCTAAACCTACTTGATAACCCCATCAGTGGTTATTATCACATTTTTTAAGAATGCACTGCTGTGGTGGAGGTGATGGTGGTGGTCATTTTTAAGTATGTACATTCCCTTGAAACCAAGAAATGAATAGAGGAAGCTGGAGAGATGGGTCAGAGGTGTCAAGAGCACTCACCACTCTTGAAGAGGATCTGAATTTGTTTCCCACCTGTTACTCTAGCTCCAGGGGATCCAACATCCTCTTCTGAATTCCATAGGCATTTGCATTCACATATGCACATAGACATATTCAGCATCCTTACAAAAGCATCTGTACCAGAATATTTCTGAGTGCATCAGAAGGCATCTCAGGTGCTAGTAAAACGTCACATTCTCAAACTAGTGAGTATGGGATTATTTCAGTGAAACTGTGTTCCTTTAAAAACCAGTAAGAAGTTTTATTAGTGAATGGGGGCCCTAAATGTATATGGTTTCATCCATGGCTGACAGTCCTCACCAGGAAAATTCCCTGGGCTTCTGTCAGTTCAGTAGTACCAAATTGGCAAGCCAGGGTCCTGAAATGGGAACAGGCAAATACTTCATTTTTTTCTTTTTTCCTTTTCTTTTCCTTTTTTTTTTTTTTTTTAAGAAAGGTTTCTCTGTTACATAGAGCCCTGGCTGCTCTGGAACTCACTTTGTCGTCCAGGCTGGCCTCTAACTCACAGAGATCTACTTGTCTCTGGCTTCCAAATCCTGGGATTAAAGGTGTGAGCCACCACCATCCGGCCAGGCAAATGTTTCTGCAAGTCAAAGCAATGTTCTACAGTTTGTTTGCTGGTCTCTGGGTAAAGTTCTGGATACATTGCTGCTAGTTTCTGTTTCACTGTTGGATCATCTCTTTCCCAAAAAAACTCATAAACTGACACAGTAGTTGCAGAGGTTAACACCATATGCCAGATCAGTTTGTTATCAGTTTCTACATTTAAGTTAAGTGGCTTCTGATGTAGTACAAGTCTTAGTAGAGTCATCTGTTGTTCTTCAGTAGTTGCTCCAACAACCATCAGACTGAACCAGACAGCCTCAGCTTCCTGTCTGCAGAGGCTATTGCCTGCAGGGCTACTTACCACTGAATAGCATGCCTTGACAATAACAGTAACTGAGTTGGATGATGCCTCCCCATGACTGCCACTCAGTGGGAGTTGATTTTATGCATTAATTGTTCTTGAGTAGTTACAGAAGTGCTGACATTTAAAAATCCATTTGTGTGTGTCTGTGTGTGTTAGTAGGGGGGGGGTGAGAATACATACCTGTGTCAAAGGCCAAGACCTACCTTTCTTTCCCCAGTCTATCTCTAAGGTGTGGCAGCCATTCTCTAACTCAAGAGTCAGGTGAGGTCATCCCTATCGGACAGTGTTTATTGTTGACTAATTCTGTTAGCGACTTCACAACAGATGTTTAGTTTATTGTAGTTTGGGAATCTTGGGTTTCTAAAGAAACTGTAGCTTACTGTGAGCATTTTAATTACCAAAAGGAAAAGATAGAGCTCAAGATACAAAATTTGTCTTAGGATCATTTTGTTTTGTTTTTCAAGATAGAGTTCTCTGTGTAGCCCTGGCTCTCCTGGAATTCCTTCTGTAGACCAGGTTAGCCTCTAACTCAGAAATTCATTCACTTGCCTCTGCAGAGTTCTGGGATTAAAGGAGTGGGTGACCCAGCAACTGGGATCATTTTTATTTGGGATCTAAGTTTTGTTTGTTTGAGGTGTTAAAAATTGTATGTGGACCTGGAGAGATGGCTCAGTGGATAAGAGCACTGTCTGCTCTTCCAGAGGTCCTGAGTTCAATTCCCAGCAACCACATGGTGGCTCACAACCTTCTATACTGGGATCTGATGCCCTCTTCTGACCTGCAGGTATACATGCCAACAGAGCACTCCTACATCAAATAAATAAATAAATAAATCTTTAGAAAAAGAAAGAAAGAAAACAAAACTTTGTTTTAAAAAAAAAAATGTATGTGTACTAGGTAGCTTGGTTTTTGGCTTGGTTTTGCGTTGTTTTGTTTTGCTCCTTCACAGCCATACTCTAAAATATTTTTGTAGCCAGTTGGGTTGAATGGACCTAAAATTACCTCATTTCCTCAGATGAAATTCCTTTAATCTTACTTATTTCTAGAATTTTAAGGACATTTCCAAAGAAACACTTGCCTGAAGATTTAATTAGCATAGTACCATTTGTGGAAGGAATGTTTCATGCTCATAAACTACAGGAACTAATTTCTGTTCGTCTGAAAAAGAGCAGATTGTCAGACATTTAAGATTTGTTGGTGAAGTTCTGCTGAGACATTTAGGAAGCTCATATCTGTGTTCTGGGAACGTGGCTGTTGTCATTTCAGCTGCTACAACATCAAGTTAGTTTCAAGTGGTAGTGTACATAGAATGTTCTGCTGTTGGTCTCTCCTTAAGCTAACTGGTGTAAAAATCGTGTTTGCCTTTTGTTTTATTTTACTTTATTTTAAATAAGAATTACTATAAATTTTTAATTTCTACTAAAAACAAAGCATGTATAAGGTCCTAGCACATAATTGGCTTCTAGCTAACTAGTCTTCCTTTTAGGAAGGCCTGGTGTGCTGTCCTGTCTGCTGAAGAACCATGTTTGGAGGCATACATAAATGGCAGATGCCCCTGCCTGTTTAGCTAACCCACTTGCCCACTGAAAGTTTGGACTTTTTTTTTTTTTAACCTCTCTGAGAGCTCTCTTCAAGACTAGCCTAACCGTCTACCTCCTGTGTACACACATAAAATCTGTCTTCCTTTATCACCCTCTCACATTCCCTATAATGTACTTGATACATTTAGTACATTTGTCTTCTCTTACTGATGCCAATGCCTGGAGGCCAGCTCTCTTTGTTTTGCTCACTAATATTACCAAGCTTTTAGAATGGTGTTTGGCATGTAGTAGGAACTCATATCTGTCATTAAATGAATCCCGTCTTCCATGTGAAGCTTTGAAGAGTAAGACTATTTCTAATGTCAGGTAAGTAGTCCAGCAGAACTGCACATAAACTACTGCAAAACCTTCTTCTGACTTTGAAGTCCATTCATTCGCCTACCATTATGTCCATTTACCTTAAATATCAATGCAGCCCTTGGCCTCACTTGAAGAAATTACCAGCCGTAGATATGCGATCAACTGGTGTGTTCCTGAATTACTGCTGTTTTTCAGAGCATTGTTCTTAGCCAGTAGTTTGAGAAATCTTTTTTAAAGAATATTTATGGTACTCAAACTTACTTTATGCTAACAATTATTATATACCTAAATGGCTTGTATCTGCCTTATACACATAATAATTATATACATAAATGGCTTGTCATGTGATTACATTGATGCCAATGCTGTCAAGACAGTGGGAATCCCCAAAACTAATGGATTGGTGACAGCCCAACCCAATCTCAGCAGACCTAAGTAAAAATCATGCAGTCTCATCCTCATATGTCAGATGCATTCACCCTGTCTGTTTTCTTTATGAGAATTTAGTTCAAAAAACATGATGCCAGTTTAGGAAGTAAACAGATGATAAATTACCTTTAGTCATTTCCTGTAACAAGTTTATTAATGAAAATACTAGCGGGGGAAGAGAGGTGGCTCAGCAGTCAAAAGTTATGTATATTGCTTATAGGGGACCCAAGTTTGGTTCCCAACACCCACATCAAGAAACTCACAATTACCTGTAGCTCCAGCTCAAGTGATCCAGTGCCCTGTTCTGAGCGGCATGAGTCCCTGCACACACATAGTAAATACACAGACAAGCAGACACACACCCATACACATAAAAAAATAAATTGAAAAAACATTATTAGCTGCAACCAATTAAGCCAGCCAGGGTTCTCTCCTCATGGGGGCCTTGTGTGCAGTGGCTGCAAACAGCAGCCTCCTTGGAAGTATGTGTACACCATTGCCTACATGGGTTGCCCTAAGGGACCTTGGAGACAATTTTCTGGAGGTTATTCATACCTCTGATCTTGGTGCTGTTCTCAGTCTAGTTCGTATGGTGCCTTTGGGAAGCCCAAGGCAGTGGCCAGGGTTCACACTGGCCAGCTCATCATGTCCATCCACAGCAAACTGCAGAACAATGTAGATGAATTTGAAGACATGGTAACTGAGAAGTAGCTCAACCTTGATGGCTGTGACACTCCTGGGACCTCCATGGAGGTCCCACCAAATCATGTTCAGTAATAAATCTCACAACTAGTCAAAATTGTGTGTGTGTGTGTGTGTGTGTGTGTGTGTGTGTGTGCGTGCATGCATGCGTGCGCGCGCGTGTGTGCGTGCGTGTGTGTGTGTGTGTGTGTGCGCGCACACACACATATATATCCTCAATAACAAAGTATATAACATACTTTGTTGAGCTTACACATTTTGTTAGTTGTGTATGTGGTAATAACAAATGTTCAAATTTACTGTCAACTCCTTCAGTAAAGTGATTGTAATGCTTTAAAAAAATGTAAGAACTTAAAAAGGAAGAACAAAGTATCAGAGATATATTTTTTTAAAAAAAGGGTAAATTTTGCTGCCCTGACCCAAGAAGGCTGTTTTCAAAGCACATGGCTGCAGAAGAGCTACGCCTGCAGATCCACTCTCCTGCCTGACTGTGGTGACAGCGTTGTGCCTGTTGAATTGTAAGCATTCTGTTGCCCCTTCAAGAGGATGATATATGTGTTGTAACCCAGACAACATTTCAACAAAATCTTAGGAAGAATAGAACTTTTTTAACTGGCACTTAGCTTTATTTTTCTTGAGTTAAAAAAAAAAGTATTAAAAAAGGAAAGAGGAGCTGGAGAGATGGCCCAACTTTTAGAGTACTGGCTATTCATTCTTCCTAGGACCCAGGTTCCATTCCTAGTATCCACATGGTGGCTCACAGCCATCCATAACTCTAGTTTCCAGGAGCACCAACATGTGGTATGCAAACGTACTTTTAGGCAAAATATCCATATGCATAAACATAATGATCATTTTTTAAAAGTCAAATATGCTCCATAGGCCATTTTTAACTTTATTCATAACTGACTTGCTCCCCAAGAAAAGTAGGTTGACCTTTCATAATGTTTCATAATACCACTGCTTACTTTACTCCATGGAATCATCTAACTAGGAATTTTTAAGGGTAGATCTATTTTTTCAGTTTTTATTCAGTTATATAATTTAGCTTACCTTGAGCCAAATTATTATTTTCCTATATTTAAATTAGAAGAATTTCTTCATAGTTTCAAATAGCCAGCTAAAAATGAAGAATCTGTATTGTTCTTTTTAACATCTTCTGCAAGCAGATCTTAGCAATAAATTGATTTTTAGTTTGTGGATTTTTTGTTGAATGTTTTTATTACCTGTCATAAAGGTGTTTTGGTTTGTTGGTTTATTTGTTTGTTTAGGGGTTGTTTGAGTTTGTAGGGTTGGTTGGTTTGCTTGCTTTTTTTTAGACAGGGTTTCACTGTGTAGCCCTGGCTGTCCTGAAACTCACTCTGTGGACCAGGCTGGCTTCAAACTCAAAAGAGATCCACTTGCCTCTGTGAGTAGGTTGGTCCCTTTGAGTGCTGGGATTAAAGGTGTGCACAAATACTACCCCGCTGGGTTTTTCTTTTTTTTATCATTTATTTGTTGGAGGGATTACTTACACATGCAGAGGTCAGAGGACAACTCTCAAGAGTTGATTCCCTACTTCCATCATGTGAATCCCTGAATTCAGGTCATTAGGGTTGCTGGTGCCTGCACCCACTGAGCCATCTAACCAGCCCTGATTTTAATTTCATTTGTTAAATTTGTTTTACTGTACTTGACTTTTTTTTAGTTTACTGAAAATTTGAGTAAAAAGTACAGTTTCCTTTTAGTGGGACACTTTACCTTAACTGAGCTGCCATGTTGGGCCCCTGGCAAGAGGAAGCTCTTAACCTTGTTATGAACTGAAGGGGCTGATATGTGGAAGCCCACCCACACTGGAGGAGAAGGATAGATGGGAGAGAGGATAGAGGGTGGGAGGGTGGAACCGGGAGGGGAGGAGGCATGGGACTGCAATGGACATGTAACTTGAATTAATAAATAAATGTTTGTTGTTTTTGTTTTTTTTTTAATTTTAAAGTACAGTTTTCACCTCCTGTCCCATCCCCCCATAGTTTCCCTTGTTTTCCCATTTCCAGTGTCTGTGTTGTGCTTGTTTGAGTTTTTGCAAGGCTATAGTAATATGTATTTGTTGTTACAGTATGGTACAGTCATTTCACTGTTCCAAACACTCTCCTTGCTTACCCATCCAACCCTCAACTGGAAGCACTAAACTTTTGCTTTTCACCCTTTCTGTGCTGTTTGCCTTTCCCAGGATATGATATACAGTTGGAATCATTCAGTGTGTCACCTTTTCAATTTGGTTTTGTGTGTATTTAAGTTCTTAGTGTCTTTTTGAATCTGAGTTTTGCTCTAAAGTTTGTGTATGAGTTTTGATGCAGACATTAGTTTTTATTGAGAGATATATACCAAGAAATTCAGTTGGTATAGTTGAGTGTGTTTACTTTCATAAGAAACTGCCAAACTGCCTTCTAAAGTGGCTGTCCCACTAGCAGTATTTAGTGTTTACATCTTTGCTAGCCATCTATTAAGTTTATATGAGGGCAGCTCGCTGCTGTTTAATTGTAGGACCCTGATGTTGAAATTAAACTGCTTGTCACATACTTACTTGTTGTCTGTGTATTTGCTGAGGTGTCTGTTCTGATCTTTGGGAGATTTGTGGGGGGGTTGGTCTAGGAAATTTTTGGTTATTTTGTTTTCTTTTTTGGTTTTGTTTCATTAACACAGGGTTGAACTCTAGCCCAGGCACTCTCAAGTGGTGACATAAGTTTGAGCTACTACATCCACCCCCCCCCCCCCCCCCCCCCTTTGTGTG
The DNA here is from genome assembly GCA_907164525.1 of Lophiomys imhausi. Classification (NCBI taxonomy): domain Eukaryota; kingdom Metazoa; phylum Chordata; class Mammalia; order Rodentia; family Muridae; genus Lophiomys; species Lophiomys imhausi. The sequence goes on from CAJQZJ010034389.1 coordinate 3,032,648, forward strand.
TGTGTGTGTGTGTGTGTGTGATTGGAGTGTTTTCTTATTCTTGAGTGGGAATTTCAAAAGAACTGTTGAGGTTTAAGCAGTCTTTGTATGTTTTTTTAGTACCAGCCTGGTTTCAGGTGTTTACAAAGATTTTTCTTCCATTCTATTACTAGTCTTTTCTTTTAAGCAAGTTAGATTCCCTTTGTAAGTGCATTTTACATTAATCATAGAAACTGCAAGGACTAGAAGTGGAGAGAGAAATGGGGATCCTGGCATATAGACAGTCTAGTCACTCTGGGTCATCGTTGATGATTAATGACCTCAGACAATTGATGGACATGTGATCACTTCCTTTCCTTTGCTCTATTGGATATAATTCAGCTTTTACTCTTTTAATAGAATTTTGCGTAAAATACTCTTAAATTTGAATGTGATGCAAAAATGTTATTAAACGCATAGATTTAAAATTATCAATGTGCATTACCCAGCAGCATCCATTAGAGTGTAAATTACCTAATAACTCAAAACAAATAGCTCTTCAAAACTTAGTGTACCTGATGTAAAAGTTTATGTAACATTCACACTTTGGTTCCTTTAATGCCTAACCAATAGGTTATCAGTTTCTAAACTTTGAGGGCTCCGCCATTAAAGGCTAGGCTCACAACCAAAAATATAAGAGTTTCTAAACTTTGAAAGTCAGCTATTTAACCATTCTTGCTACATAATAAAGATCACTATTAAGTTTATTTAAAATGTGATAATATCAAGATAGTATCCTACCAGCTTAACTTATTAGGGATGTGAGGTGACACTTACCAGGAGTCAGTCACTGTACCTACTAGGTACTGTTTCTCAGTTGTCAAGGGGTTCTTCTTGTACAGTCCTTCTAATAGAGATGCAGTTTTTAGGGCTGGTTTTTAGGGCTGGTTTGTCAACTGTTCTTGTTGCAGTTATAGAACTCCTGGAAGAGGTGCTCATTGTCTCTCATGTAAGGAATGCATCCTTTCACAATGCAGACAGTGTGCAGTGGGAGGACCTCCAGGCTGTGCTGTAGAATGTGCGATGACTGGTTCACACCTCTTGGCAGCTGCCTTCAGCCTCTGACCATGAGTTCTGCCTCTGTGGCCTTACTGCATTGAGGCCATGTCTAGAAGGTTCCATAACCTCCCAAACCTGAGTTTCAGTTGAGGAACAAGTATTCAAGCACATGAGATATGGGGAACAATTCACTCAGACCATAACAAATGGTAAAATAGCAGAAAAACGTATTTACATGTGGTTGTTTTTAACTGCACGCTTGGGCTTCTAAAAAACTACATGTCCACTTGACCTACCTGACTTACACACTCTCTCTCCTCTCTTTGTTTAACTTTTACTATTTTGATACCAGTGTACATTGTTTTGGTCTTTTAATGCTGTTAGTATGGCAAAATCAAGTTTTATAAAAGATGTTTGAGAGATAGCTTTGTGGTTTTTATGAGGAAGGAAGTGAAGGTGACAAAAACTAGTGGGGTTTTTTTTTTTCTTATTATTAGAACACCATTTATAATCAAAAGCCAAAAAAACACACACACAAGGCCTTTGGAGATTCAAACGTAATGGGTCCCAGCACTGAGAGGGGGAAGTAGGCATGGGCTCCACCCCTAGCTAAGAAGCTATCTGCAGTTGGCACCCACCAATGATAGAAAAATCACTTTTTCTCCAATGGAGTTTTACTGGGTCTATAACCACATCTCAATGTAGGCACTATGCCCAAGAGTAGTTGACCAACACAAATGAACTCAAGTCATGCATTTTACAAGTTTTGTCCCATTTTGCTTTGTTTGAGGTTTTTGGTTTGGTTTGGGTTTTTTGGGTTTTTTGTTGTTGTTTTTTGGATTTTTTTTTTTTTGGCTTATTCTCTTGTTTGTATATATTTATTTTCATTTTGGGGGGACAGGTTGTGTGTTTCTTGGTTTTGTTTTTTTTTAATTTTTCAATTAAGTGGTTTAAAAAACCATAAGCTGCAAGGGGAGGTGTTAGCATATGCCTTTAATTCCAGTACTTGGGAGGCAGAGGCAGGCAACTCTTTGAGTTCAAGGCCAGCCTGGCCCACAGAACAAGTTCCAGGATGGTCAGGGCTACACAGAGAAAACTTGTCTTGAAAAGTAAAATAAATAATCACAAGCCACAAAATTCTATATACCTAAGCCTTTTTAAAATCTTTTAAATTGTGTGCATATGTGTGTTTGTGGGCAGGTATTGTACACCTAAGTGCAGGTGTCCCTAGAAACCACAAGAGAACATTAGAGCTGAAGTTCAGACCTATTATGAGTTGCCTGGTGTGGATGCTGGAAACCAAACTTGAGTTCTCTGGAAGAGCAGCAAGAGCTCTTAACCATTGAACCATCTCTCCAACCCTTATGTAGATCTTCTTGTGGCTTTAAATATAATTATACTGCACAGTGAATGGCATTTTTTTTTAAAGCCACCATTATACTTTCCTGTGCTAGGGAGCAAACCCATAGACCATAGAGCAACCTGTTGAAGATCTTGGACTTCCTTTGTGTTTGGAATATTAATTTAAAATACTGTGCAGCTCAGTAGGATTTTCATTCTGTAATTAAAGTTATTACATTACCAGCCTGACAGCTTTCTTTCCTATGAGCTAAACTTTTAACATGGATTAACCTGTAATGTGTATATTGCAATGTCAGAAAGTTGGAAATCCCTACATGTAGATCAAAGTTTAAAACGAGAACTCACCCCTCATATGTTCTGTGTCCAGTTAAAGATGGGAAGTGGGGGGGAAGAGGGTGGAAGGGCGGGATAGGAAGGGGGAATAGGGAAGGGTTTGTGACTGAGATGTAACTTGAAGAAAAAAAAAAACAAAGTATTAAAAAAAAAAAGATGGGAAGTGGTCTTGATGGCTGAACATGGCTTGCCCCTTAAACTGTTGCTTCTTGCTGTCCACCTGCTCTCTGCAGTCACCTCACAGTTGTCTTGTTGGGACACTAAACCATCCTCTGTGGTATTCTTGGCCTATGATTCCATTGTTACCTTCTTATGGATTACTCCTGTTTGAGTAAAACAGTTCCTAGAAGGAGCATGGATGAGAAATGAGTGTGGTCGCATGTCCCTTTGTTTAGCAGTCACTCTTTGCCTGAGTAGAGCCTTCTAGGTTGAAGATTATTTCTCTTTAGTTTTCTGAAGGCATTGTTTTTGGGGTTTCTTTTGTTGCCACTAGTGTTTTTGTGATGTCCAGAGCCATCAGATTCTTGATCTTTTATTAAGTTTTGTTTTGCCCTAGCCAATCAATTTTCCATTCTCTTTTCTATTTCTTCCTTTCTGCCTATGGAATCTTCTTTTCTAGGAAAAAAAAATACTACATTTGATTTATGTTATTTTAATATGTTGTACACATGTACCACGACACACATGTGGAGGTCAGAGGATAATTTGAAGTATCAGTTTTAGACTTCCAATCCATGTGGTTCCCAGGGATTAATTTCAGGTCATCAGACTTGGGAGCAAGTGGCTTTACCTGCTGACCATTGTATGTACAATGACCATAAAATTGTATCTGTTTGTCCTCGGGGCTCTTGGACGTAGGTTGTCTTTCACCCATTACACTGAGCACATCCATTACAGTGAACCATTTCTATTCTTGAGTTCCAAAGAAGGCTTTTTGAAATTATTCTGCTGAGAATTTCTTCTTCCCCATTCTCTGTTCTGTCTGTAACTCCCATTAACTGGATGTTACTAGAACCCAGACTCACTACTCCTTAACTACTGTCTTAACTTTGCTCTTATTTTCCATCTTAAACTTTTTGTTCTGTTGTTTGGGCAACTTTAACTTTATTACCAACTTTCTGTCTCTGCTATCATATTTTTATTTTCTAAGATCTTTTTGTCTCTCCAATTTCTCTTTCTCTGACATCCTGCTATTCCATAGTCATGGTTTATTTTTGTTTTACATCTCTGGTGGGCTCATCCCTTTCTTCTCCTTTCCTGCTCAGTTTCTGTTTGTTCTCGATTGATTCTTGTTGCTTGTTTAGCTCTGCTTTCTAAACTAAAGTATTCTGCAGATTGCTGGTATCCTCAATTACTTGTTCATAATCAAGATGAAGAGCCCTCTCTGGAGCTGATAGGGAGCTCATAGGATAACATGGTGAGCTTGGGCATCACAGTAGAGCTATCTGAATACATTTGTTGGGTGACTCGTGTCAGTGTTTGAAGGGAAATTCTTCCAACCTCCTACTGAAGACCAAAGTCTGTCCACCAGCATGGTGAGGGAAGATTTGGTCAGCTCCATATAGAAGCAGCCAGTTGTGAGCATGTGTGGTGTGCACAGCCTTAAGTGTATACCAGCTGTCTCTGTCTCTCCTACTAAAAAAGAGGCATTCAGAGATGTGGAGTAAGGGAGAATACCCAGGTATCTGACTTTTTAAATGCTTGCCTTGTACTTTTTGAGCCAATCACTTTACTCTACTGTGAGCTTACATTATAAATAAGTTTGTTTCTCTTTTATCACTGCTGGAAAGGATCTTCACTGTCTTAAACCATTTAAATCAGTTACTACTGACATTTCTGGACTTTAAAGTCCTCTCCTGTCTTCCCTATCCTTGTTGGGTTGAGTTGACATGGATTGTTTTATTTTTCCCTCCCTAATTTTTTCAGTGCTATTTTAGTTGAGTTTGGGGAAGAGTAAAATTAGTGTGTGCTCAGTTGCAGTTTTAACCCAAAGTCACCTTAGAACTCTTAAGAATTTAGAGTTACCTATCTATGGCGAGACATTTTTATAACACTCCTACTGTGTGCCAGACATACTTGTCTTATTCATCCATTGTTTTTATTAGCGTTCAGTAAGGTCATATATGTATATATATACATATACATACATATATATCCACAAGTGGTAATTGAAGCAAACATTTAAAATAGTTGTCCAAGATTTTGAAATACATTAATGTAGAATTTTTAAAATATAGAATGTATTTTTACATTTTATAAAATACAAATATTGTATAGAATATACATTCTAGCTGGGTGTGGTGGCACATGCCTTTAATCCCAGCACTCAGGAGGCAGAGGCAAGCCTCATCTACAAATTGAGTCCAGGACAGCCAGAGCTATTATACAGAGAAGCTCTGTCTGGAAACACCCCCCCCCCCCCCACAAAAAAAGAATATACATTCCATAGAATATAAATACTGTATGGAATGTTTTTTTAAATTTATATTTATATTTAAAATTTTTAAATATAGAATCTATTTGAGATACATTAATATAGAAGTTATATAAATAGAATAGTAAATACCCATTTGATCAAATACAAGGCCAAAAACACAACTGTATTGTAACCTCATTATTCCCTGTAATTATTCTGTATAAAATGACTGGGGACACTGAATTGGCACTTTGACACTATTTCTCCTAGGAGAAATATAGGGTTAGGTTCCTACCAATCTGTGGACACATTTTCATCAACTAGTCAAGCTGGCTTCTGTTTAAAGACTCATTATTTAGTACTTACTGACACTTTAACATTAAACCCTTGGCCAAGAGCAGTATAATTTATGCCTGAATAAAACTTTATCAAACACATACAGTTTCTTCATAAAGCATACCACAGACTTCATAACCTAGAACCCACCACTTAAACACTATGTTTGGGGGGGCCATTTTCAGCAGTGAAATTACCAGTAAAAAGCACAAAACTAAAAGAAGTGAAAGCCCAAAACACAGTAGTAAATAAAACACAAAAAAAGACTATATACTTGTTTATATTATGAGAGTCCCCCTTTAGGGAGAAATATGTGTCCGGAAAGTCTGGCCTTCCCATGTGCATGTCCAGTGACTAAGAACACTGTGAGTGAATGTAGATTTATAGGCTGTAAATATCCTTTAGCAAGTAGGTGAGTTCAGAAGAACAGAATTCATGAAAAGTAAGGACCTCTGCCCTCAGTCACTCTAGCTCCACAGGGAAAAAACATTTGCAATCCCTTTAGTAGAACCATTATAGATTTTGTGTGCATTTATGTGCAAGCCAAGGCAACGACTGCTCTAGCCAGTAGCAATTTACATATATCACCTCATTGCTTTTTACAGCCTTATGAAGTAGGTGTGACTTCATTTAAAAGGAGTAAAAATTAAGGTAATTTTAATACATCTTTCCTTCCCTACTCTCAGCCGATAGAATAAGGATTAAGTATAATTCACTCTTTATTTTTGTATATGTGTAGTGTGTGTACAAATGGAGGTCGGAGATCAACCTTGGCTGTCATTCTTCAAGAGCTGTTCATCTTGTGTGTTTCTTGTTTTGTTTTGGAGAAGGGTCTTACTGGGACCAAGGGACCCACTGATTAAGCTGGGCTGACTAGCAAGTTTTGGGAATCCACTTGTCTCAGCCTCTCTAGCACTGAAATTTTAAACATGTGCCACAATGCCCAGCTTTTTAAACAAGTTTTTAACAAAACTTCTGGGGGTTGAACTCAGGTACAAGCACTTTATTGACTGAATTGAATTCCCCTGCTTATTTTTAGAGGAAAAAAAGGCAAGTGCCCTAATTGTTACCTGCATGAACACTTTGCATTTGTCTGTCTAATTAAAAGCAGGAGGATAAGCTGGGCATAGTGGTGGCTCATGCCTTTAATCCTAGCACCAAGGAAGCAGAGGCAGTCAGATCACTTGAGTTCAAGGCCAGTCTGGTCTACAGAGCGAGTTTCAGGCCAGCCAGGGCTACGTAGAGAGACCGTGTCTCAAAAACATGCAAAAGAGAAAAAAATGAACAATCATAGTATTCATAGAGTTGTAGAATTACCATTTCTTTCAAAGATCATGTAAGAACCCAGTTTGGGGGTCATCCCTTCAGTATCCCAGCACAGGGAGGCAGAGGCAGCTACATCTCTAAATTCCAAGACAGCCAGGGCTACACATTGAGACCCTGTCTCCAAAAAACAACACTCATATAATGAAATCTACTCACTTCTACAAGAAACAAGCTACTATAATTACCTTGCCCAGAGTCATACTTTGCAAGATGAGTATCTAAGCTGCTTTACATTTAGAATCAGTCTTCTCTACCTAAGTTTTAGATAGCCCTCTATGTTCAAAGGATTGTGTTGACAGAATTTGGCAGAATTAATAACCAAAGCTTGCCATGCATGGTGGCACACGCCTTTATTTTTTTTAATAATTTATTTATTGTTTCTTCAAGTTACATCTCAATCACAATCCCCTCCCTACTCCCCCCTCCAGTCCCACCCCTCCACCCTCCTCCCCCTCAACCCCCCATCCTCTTCCCTTCTTTTTTTTTTTTTTTTTTTTAGTTTAAGGTATTTCTTTTTCCCCCCAACAGCTCTCCCTTTCAGCCCAAAAAATGGTTCTTTTTCTTAAAACTATAAATACAATACAAAACAACAGAAATAAATAGGCCACAATTATAAGAGTTATATGGCTTAGCATACATTCCCAATGTCCAGTCCATATGTATTTGGCACCTGACTTTAACATTCTACTATCTAACCATCTCCATGTGTTTAAAGTTCTATATCTAACTCAGCTTTCATACTAACTTGCCTCATAATTTTAAAAATATCTTCTTAGATCCAGAACACCCTCTTGATTCCTAAACAACTCAAAATTTAACTATGAGACTCTAGCTATCTATTCTTCAACCACCTCAGAGACCTAAGAGGGATAAATATATCTGATTATATAGGAAGTGCAGGGCCTGCAGCTTCCAAAACTGAAAAATGACATACCAGTGGCTGCCTGGACAGTTCCCATTTTCTCTCCATACATTACAGCATCAATCTTCAGCCATTTGGCTCCATTTCTCTGACAGACATTGACTGTAGAGCAGGAATTATGAAGGACTTACCTACCCTGTCTTGGCAGAGCTAGGCTGTCGACTTATCTGCTTCCAAGTTTTGTCCTTTTTGGACAGAAGTCTGTCTACAGTTGAAGCAAGGGGTTTTTCTTGCCAAGAGAGCGGCTTACCACCAATTCAATCATCTCCCACTGGAGATTCTTCGATGCTCATCTTCTACTTGGAGTAGAATAGGAGGTGCTGTCAGGAGCTGACATGTCTCGATATCAAAAAATCTTAAGTTAAGAAAACATCTTTGAATGCCATATTCTGCATATCTCTTGAGGTTTTTGAAGATGCCCTATCTATCTCTTATATTTAGATAAGCAAATATTGCTTGTCTCTTAGCAACTTGATTTCTGAATAGCTTAGAAAATAACTGTGATAGACTGTCATAGTAACTAACAAAATGACACGTTTTCATGATTATTAGTTTCCGTTTCTTAATTATTATAAACAGTTTATGTCAATTGGTAGCGAGAGGTCAAAACTTGACATTTCATTTTTAAGTATTACTACGAACAATACCTTTAAGAAACATTACCCCGGGCGGTGGTGGCGCACGCCTTTAATCCCAGCACTTGGGAGGCAGAGACAGGTGGATCCTTGCGAGTTCGAGGCCAGCCTGGTCTACAAAGTGAGTCCAGGACAGCCAGGGCTACACAGAGAAACCCTGTCTCGAAAAAAAAAAAGAAACATTACCCTTAATTTTGTATCAATATACAAAGATCAATACCAATGTGGCCAAATATAATCTTAATTTTGTATCAGTATACAAAGATCAATACCGATGTAGCCCAATACAATCTTAATTTTACATTAATATACAAGGGTCAATACCATTGTGGCCAAATATAATCTTAATTTTGTATCAATATACAAAGATCAATACCGATGTAGCCCTATACAATCTTAATTTTGCATTAATATACAATGATCAATACCAATTTAGCCAAATATAATATTAATTTTGTATCAGTATACAAAGGTATAAGGCTATATTCAATAACTTGTCCTTTTTTCTTGATCTTTCCTATACTATGTCTATGTCCCATTTTTCTCAAGTCTGTTCACTCCTATATAGGAGAGAAAGGAGGATACAGAAAAGAAAAAGAGAGAAGTCCCTGGGTCTAACCTCCAAAACCCATTTAACCAGACCATTTAACAGCTTGTAGTCTTTTCCCCTAAATAACAAAAATTTCTATTATCTATCAAATAACCAAAGTGGGGGGAACACCCTCCCCACCTTCTGGGGATGGGACGTTGTTCTCTTAAAATGACTTCCTGCTGATTTGGGACGTAGTAAACCTGTTTGGGGCCCAAATAAGAATGGAAAAATGGTTAAAAATGTTAATAGAATCATTTGATGTTCAGTCCTTTTGTGCTCAGCTATTTAGATGTCCTAAGAAGTTCATAGACAGAAGCTGATCTTCAGAGCTTTACTGAAGATCTGGCTGGAGTAGTCTGTGGAGCTGAACGATCTTAGCGATTTTGAGTTGTTGTGGTTGTAGACTTTTGAGGAAACTGCTATTGAAGAAGTCTGCAAGACTGGATCATCTGGGCCACTCATCTTCTTTGGTGTCTGATCTGTTTTCTGCTGAGGTTTCCGTTGTCCAGTTGTCCCTGGATTCCTTGAATGGATGCTTTAAATCTCCTGGAAAGATAAGAACAGAGCCCTGCCCTAATCCTAACTCTGGGACAATTCCCTTTTTTTAGGGGGGGGGGGTCAGGTAATATTTTTCCTGGAGCAAATTTGTTTTTTTTGACAATATATAAAGTATTACCTTTCAATCCGGATTAAAGAAGAAATTATTTTGATATTTTGGAGCTAGACAAACCTTTAGTGTATATATTTTGATACCTCTAAGGACAATTTGTTTGAGTTGCAGCCTGCCTTTTGTAAGTAGCTTTTAAACTTAAATCTTTCCAAATCTTATGTGCCTGTCTCTGCATTCTAAGTTTTGGGATCAAAGACATGTGGTTCCCAACTGATGGGATTAAAGATGTGCTCCTCCACCCCTGGATCAAAGTTTTTCTCTGTTTAGAGCGTGTTTTGTATCAAGTGGCCTTGAGCTCTGAGATCTGCCTGTTTCTGTCTCTAGTGTGTTGGGATTAAGGGTGTATTCTTCCCCAGTGATGGGACTAAGGGTGGGCGCATGCCTTTAATCCCAGCACTTGGGAGGCAGAAGCAGGCGGATCACTGTGAGTTTGAGGCCAATCTGGTCTACAAAGCGAGTCCAGGACAGCCAGAGCTGTTACACAGAGAAACCCCATCTCGAAAAACCAAAAAATAAATAAATAAATAACCAAAGCTAAGCCAAAGTCTATTGTACAATCAGGATCTTTAACATCTGTCTTCCTGGAGTGAACTGCTGAAGTGAGAATTTGCATTTTGGGCATGGGGAAAGAGCCAGGTTTTTTCCAAGGAAGTGTAGGAGCCTGTCCCCTGGGAAGAACTTCCTTCTTGGCATCATCTGGCTAATGACACTTCAAAATAAAGAACCAGTGTTTTCCAACCTTCTAATTTTTTTTTTTGGAAAGCTGGAAAACCAGATATTGTTAGACAGTTTCATCAGACTTCAAAGCTACACTTTGAGGCCAAAACCAGAAGTGTCTCAGTGTCATTTCAGGCAGCTTGTGTGAAACCTAAATAGATCTAAATGCTGCAACGTGCAGTCTTCTCTACTGTTTGTGACTGTGACAAGGAAACTAAGCCAGTTTCCAGTGGAAGATTAAATGACTGGTGATGGGTTAAATATGTAATTGAAAAGAGCATTAAATATCCAGGTAGTCAGTCTATTTCATAAAATAATTTATTAACTTGTTTTGGCTATATATTACCCACAGTCCAAAGACAGAGCATTGTTATGTTAGAATTGATTCATGTTTTGAGTCGGTATGGTATTTTGCAGTCTCACATGGTGGCATACTTGCTATCCTTATCTAATGCACGCAGCCCTCTACAGAGCAGTATCAGTGGCTGAAGTGTGCATTTTATCTTTCTTTAAGTCAGTAGACATTACACAGCAGCTGCAGCCAAAAGTGTCACCCTCTCGGTACTCTCAAGAGTAGAATGTCCCCAGATACATCCAGAAACCTCGCCTTAGTTATTTGCTGAGCAGGTAACAGGAGGCCGAGTACCAGTGGCATAAGTTGGTGTGAGTAATCTACAGTGTAGTGGATGGGTATTGACGAACATCTATGCTATTACCATCAGAAAGCAATGGGCAACATGAATGCCTGGAGAATTGGGGAGAGCTGTGTTATTTGTCTGTACATTGAAAAAGCTGCACAAATTATAAATTAACAGCTCAGTCTTGGTGGTACATGACTTTAGTCCTCAGATGTTCCTGGGTAACCTGCCCCCAGACTAGGAAGCAAAATATTTACCTATACTACTATTAATGGGCATTTGGCGTTCCATTTGGGAACCATTCTGTTTAGGGTATTTATTCTAAGTTTAGCTTTAGTAGACACTACCAGGTTCTGATGTGTTTGAATCAGCTCAGATTGACTAACACTGTGTGAATCTATTTGAACTACAGCCCAGCGGTGATCTTGAGTTTTTCATTTTAGTCATTCTAATGAATATCTTTGTGATTTGAACTATTTCCTAGAGATGCCAGAGATTACAAACCTTTGCCTGTTGGCTGTTTGGATGCTACCTCTGAAACATACTGTCTTTTGTACACTGGTTTCATAAGCATTTTTCTTAAACAACTTTTTAAAATAATTTACATATATAAACATTCAGAGAGCTGGGTAATTTTTTCTACTGACTCCATTGTAATAAGCCTCTCTAAAATAGTTTAGGAGAAACTGACTAGTAAATATGTAAATAAAGTAACTATATAAAACCAAGCTGGCTTTGACCCCAAGAGAGTACCTTCCAATAACTGTAAATAGGAGGAAACCTTAAGTGGATTTTTTTTTTTTTTGATCATCTAAACTACCAGTATTTGCCAGACTTGGTGGTACATGACTTTAGTCCTAGTAGTTGAGAGGGCAAGACAACCAGATCTCTATGGGTTCTCGGCCAACCAGGCCCACACAAAACAAAGCCACCAATATTAAGAACAAAATAGAAACTAGTTACAAATACAATTTTTAATTAGCTTCTGGAGTAGACTTTTTGTCTTTTCTGGCTTTATGAATTCTGACTGCTATTAATAAGTTATTACTGCCAGGTGTAATAGTACATGCTTGAAATTCCATGACTCTGGAAGCAGATGCAAGAGGATTGCTATAAATTTCAGGCCAGCCAAACTAAATAAATAAGATCATTACTAGTTAAAGGAGTCGATTTTAAAAGAGAAAAAGAATAGCTTGAATAGACTTTAACTAAAGGTAAAACATGCTTTCATGCTTATAGAGTATTATAAACCTTGACATGGGGCTGGAGAGACACCACAGTTTAAGAAAGCATACTATGTGGGCTATGGTGACATGCTCCTTTAATCCCAGCACTTGGGACGCAGAGGCAGGCCAATCTCTGAGTATGATGGTTACCCTGCTCTACAGAGACAGGTCAGCCAGGGTTACACAGAGAAACCCTGTCTCAAATAAATAGATAGATAGATAGATAGATAGATAGATAGATAGATAGATAGATAGATAGATAGATAGATAGATAGATA
>CAJQZJ010034389.1:3045125-3082437 GCA_907164525.1 Lophiomys imhausi
ATAGATAGATAGATAGATAGATAGATAGATAGATAGATAGATAGATAAGGCATACTGCTGTTAAAGAAGGCTGGAATTTGGTTCCCAACACATACATAGGGTAGCTTATAACTGCCTGTAACTCCAGCTCTAGAGGATCTAATACCCACTTTTGATGTTTGTGGGCACTTGGGTTCACATGCACAGATACACACATATACACACAATTAAAAATAAAATATTTCATAAACTAAATGACATAGTTGTAGTAAAAACTTCAACTTATGAGGCTAGAGAGATGGAGTTAAGAACATTTACTGCTCTTCCAAAGGACCTAAATTCAGTTCCCAGTACCTATATCATATGGCTTACAACTGTCTGTAACTCCACTGCAGGGGATCCAATATCCTTTGGCCTCCATGGGCACACGCATACACAAAATGCTCATAAACTGACTTAGGTGCACACACACATACACATAATAAAAATAAAATTTTTTAAAGTTATAAGCAAGGTATAGTGGCTCACTCCTATAACTCCAGTGACAGAGGCAAGTTTGAAGCCAGTCTGATCTGGATATCAAGTTCCAGGCCAGTCAAGGATAATATAAATTTCTGTTTTCTCTATTTAAAAAAAAAAATTTTTTTCAAGGGCCAGCAAAATGACTCAACAGGTAGAGGTACTTAATGGTAAGCCTCACAACCTGAGTTCAATAACTGGATCCCATATTGTGGAAGGAAAGAAGATCCTGCAGGTTGTCCTTCTCTTCATACTCCAGCCATAGCAAGTTCTTAAAAGTTACGAAAGTTCTTCTCAAGTTACGAAAATTTCAAATCTCCCATAATCTGACTTCTCAGTGGTAACTAATTTTGTATTCATCCAGATTTTCTTACATAAATTAATATACAAAAAATACACTTCTGCTTTGTTGTTTTTTTGTTGTTTGTTGTGTGTGTGTGTGTGTGTGTGTGTGTGTCTTACTCCTCTTGCCTTCCATAGGTATGTGGGTCAACACAGAAAAGGTGACTGTTAGCCCTTTGTCTTTAAGACACTGCCGCTGATTGTGTGGGAACAAAACTTCTGCCCATTTGTTCTGGAAACACAGAGGTAGAACGGTCATTCTTCAGACTGCTGTGCAAATGGTCAGGTTGGTTTTGTTGCTTTTAGACAGCCTTGTTTCCTGAACTGAAAACTCATTACCAGTCTTACTCCTCAGTATGTTTTATCTCCTAAACAAGCAAATCAAAACAGCAACTAAAGCCCCACCATGACCTATATGTAGGATTTGGTAATAAGGGATGTTTAGGCATTCTGGAATGAGCAACTCTGTTGAAATAAACATGGAGAAGAGTTGCTGTGGGGAAGCTACTAGAACTGATTCATCAGACCTTAAGGAGCATCATTATACCTTCAGCAGCAGCAGGTCTGTTTAGAGGGTGTCTGTTCAGGGTGTGCACACTGTGAAGCTTAAGCAGTTGATGTGATTACCTAATATCAAATTTAAAGCCAAGCTTTCCTGTTTAGTTATGGTGTCTTCTTGATGTTGTCCCTGTTGCCTGTTTTAAATAGTTTGTTCCTTCTGTTATAAGGGAGTTCCTATTCTACATAAGGAAATTGAAATCTAATGTTGAAACAAAACCTTGTGAAGGAGACTTAATCCTTTAAGAATGTGAGGGTTAGCCAAATGTGGTGGTGGCACATGCCTTTAATCCCAACACTTGGGAGGCAGAGACAGGTAGGTCTCTGTGAGTTCAAGTCCAGCCTGGTCTACATAGGGAGTTCCAGGATTCTATAGAGAGACCTAGTCTCAAAAAAAAAAAAAAAAAAGAATGTGGGGATGTATCCACTGATTCCATTTTCATTGGGATCTCAGCCAGTACTAGCAAGCATAAAAATGACATTCATAAGTGTTTTGTGGGATATATACAGTTAGGTTTATATATACAGTTAGGTTTCTCCTCTGTTTCTGTGTTTATAAGTGATGTGAAGTGGGGGAATCAGGCAGTACTCACAGAACTTCAGACTTGAGATCTGGTTTCACAGCTACAACTTTCTCTGCTCTCCACTGAAGCTATTGAAAAGTAGCTGGGAGTCAGGAGAAACAAGTGAGTCTCACTGTAGTCCCAAGAGACGTTTGTTCTCTTTTGAGGATAAAAGATGGTGTTTTACTCTTTGAGGATTTTTTGGAGTAATGCTGATAGTATCCTCCTTTGTTGCCTTTTATTTGATGGTGGGAGTTTATTAATCACATTGAATAAATAGGAATCCTGCTCATAGGACTTTCCTGACTTGTAGAAGAGCCATGACTGAAAGTGGAAGCTTGAAAAGCTTTGGGCAGGCATGTAATACATTTCAAGCAATTTCCACAGCTTGTTTCATTATCACTATTTTTATTCTTGTCAGAATGGTCACTTCTAATATCAAAATCCTTCAAACTGCTTAAGCCTACTACTTACTCCTGTTGAAAGTTCTTAAAGTCCAAACCATTCGTTAAACATTAAAGACATGTGCTGTCCTGCAGTCAGTGAAAGAAGGTAATTAAGTGTTTAAGGTTTAAAATTAAGGATTTAACTAGTTCAAGCCTTTGCCTTGAACACATGCTAAATGGAAGTAGATTTGTTTGCATCCCTTTGGGGTTGTAACCAAAGCACACACCCATACCCCTCCTTGAACCTCTTTGGAAGAGGTTCAAGATTTGGAGAGATGGGTTTGTTTGGGGGCGTTCCCTTGTCTTATCTCCAAGTAAGCAGATGCTAGGGTTGAATTTATTTTGACCTTTTCCCTTTAAATGTGAACTGAAACAAGAATGTAAACACATCAGAAGAGTGTGTGCTGCACTTGAGACATGCGGGACTCAGGGAGAAAGGTGTGTACTGTACTCTGCAGTGTTCTCCTGGAGGCTTTGCAGAGGGGATGTCTTTATCTGTATAGGTAGCTGCAAGCTAGCAACTATTACCCAAAAGGAAAATATTTAAAATCATGTGAAGGTCTGTGTTACGTTTTTAATTGTGTTTTATATGCTTGGTTTTAGCAACAATTCCCCTACTGGTACTTTTACAATTGGTAACAAAATAAGTTTTGAATTTTTGTTTGAAATTTTTTGGAAGAATTTAGGAGGTAGTTATTTGCAAGGAAGAGTATGTCATTTGTGTTTATTTCCCAAGGGAATGACTCAGAACTCTATAGATATTTTAAGTATTCTTGTTATTTTGTTTTCTTATTTTCAAATAAAGAAAGACACACACATGTTTATTAAATACAGGTTACTCAGCTTCTGATAAGTGGCATTCCTTGCTTCACTGAGCATGGTTATCTCTGTCCAGGAATTTCAAGCTAGAGTGCATTAGATAGGTAGTTACCTAGACTGATATCTTTCTCACTGATCTTTTCCAGAGCCTGGCCCAACTAGAGAACCTGTGCAAACAGTTGTATGAAACGACAGATACAGCCACTCGACTGCAGGCAGAGAAAGCCTTGGTTGAATTCACCAACAGCCCTGATTGCCTGAGCAAGTGCCAGCTGCTCCTTGAGAGAGGAAGTGTACGTAAGAGTTAACAAGTCCTAAAGGGTAGCAGAGCTAAGGAAACTGGTCTGATTCTAACTTTATGGACAAACTGGGATAGTCTTTGCTCTGAGTCTCCAGGTATCTTTATCCATTTCATTCTTGTACACTATCAAACCAGCCAGGTTGATGGTGGCCTCAGCAGCAAACTCTTTACACATACATGTCTGTCCTTCACTAGATTACTGGGATGCATTCTGGTTTTATGCTTTAGGGTCACCTCCTGTCCTTTATAGGATATAAGGGGGTATATAAGTCCTTGTTGCATAAACTTCATGGTCTCCTATCTCTTTTTTCCTTAGTTCTGCTTACTACTTGCTTAACAGACCTAAGGAAAAATGACAGTGAAAATTAAAGGCATTTAAGTGTTTTGTTAGTTTTTTGAGGTAGTCTCACATAGTACAGAATTGTCTCAAATTTATTGTGTAGCTGAGGATAACCTTGAATTCATGATCGGTCTTCTACTGCCTCCCATGGTAAGATTTAAAGTGTGACCATGTCTAGCTAGAAAGTTTAGGTTTTAGAATTAGAAACTCTTCCGACTGCAGCTGAGGAGTTGGATCAGTGGTTAAGAACAGAGACTGCTCTTGTAGAGGGCCCAGAGTTTGGTTCCCAACACCCATGTCAGGTAGCTTCCAGACACCTGTAACTCCAGCTTCAGGGGGATCAACTCCTGGACTAACCTACCTTAAACAGTGGAATAGCATAGACTTAATTTCAGTTCTGGTTTTTTGATTTTTGTTTTATTTTGATTTTTTACTTTTTGGTTTTTCAAGACAAGGTTTCTCTGTGTATCTCTGACTGTCCTGGGCTCACTTTATAGACCAGGCTGGCCTTCAACTCACAGAGATCTGCCACCTTTTGCTTCCCGAGTGCTGGGATTAAAGAAGTACTCCACCATGCCTGACAATTTTTGGCTTTTCTTTCTTTTTTTAACAATTTTTTATTATTATTTTATCTTATTACATTGGTGTTCGGTCTCCATGTATATCTGTGTGAGGGTGTCAGATCCCTTGTAACAGGAATTACAGACAGTTGTGAGCTGCCACGTGGGTGCTGGGATTTGAACTCCGGTCCTTTGGAAGAACAGCCGGTATTTTTAGCTGCTGAACCATCTCTTCAGCCCCCAGTTTTTGGCTTTTCAAGACAGGGTTTCTCTGTGTAGCCCTGGCTGTCCTGGAACTCAATTTGTAGACTAAACTGGCCTTGAACTGAGAGATTGCCTGCTTCTGCCACCCACGTGCTGGGATTAAAGGCATATGCACCACTCCCAGCTTGATCTTGTTTTTCTTCCTGCCCAAACAGCTTTAGACATGCCTACCTGTATTATCTTTTTCACAGATAAAAGGAAAGAAACTAAGAAAAGGTACAAATATTAGCTGTAGTTACTGTGAGCCTCGTAGAGTTGGAAATAGAAATGATGGTGCAGTTTTGTGTCTTGAGCAACAATATATCCTTTAAAATATTGTTTATAAATGTTTAATTTCCAGGAGTAGTGAGTAGCTCATGCCTGTAATCACAGCAGTGGGATAATTGTCATGGGTTCAAAGCCAGCCTTGGCTATAAAGTTAGACCCTTTCTCTAAAAACTACCAAAGTAATAATAATTTATGTTCTAAAGAATATCCTTCAGGCCAGAGGAATAGAAAAATGTGAAAGGGCCAATTTGTTGAGAATAGAATTCTAATTGACCTATTGTTTAGTTTTCATTAGCATTGTTCAAATGCTTAGCAATAATTAAATTTTAGGTGGTTTACAATCACCCTTTTGAAGTTCAGGGCTCTCTTTTTTTTAATATTTGAAGATTACAAAGTCATGCCAGCTTGAATACTGGTCTGACTGAGGCTTTCTGCATATAGTATCTGTGCGTTTTCTTTCATCACTCTGTGAACTGGTGCAGAGCACGTGTCTCGGAAGACAACCAGCTCTTTCCTTTTGCTCCCGGAGCCCGTGTGCACCCTCTGCCCTGTTGACTCTAGTTTCTCACTGAGAGAGTCAGCACAGTACTAAAAACAGTTGTGATGGATCTCTGCAGACTTCACAAGTAGCTTGCAAGTCTATTAAAATTATGAATAAAAACTTTACAGTTTATATTTTTACAGTAAACTGTGTTCAAGTGTATGAATAAAAATCATATCCAAGTCACTTTTGCAACTTTTTTCTGTTACATTACTCATTTTGTTTTGTTTTTGAAGTAGAGTCTCGATGTATATAGCATTAGCTAGCCTTGAATTCACAGCTGCCTCCCTGCCTAAGCCTCCTGAGTGCTGGACTTGCAGGAGTACAACACCAACATTTTTTTTTCTTAGTCTTAAGAACGTTTTCTTCCTGGTGGTGTTATATAAAAATACTAACTTGAATGGATGGATGTCTTTAAGACTTAGTTTTATGGAAGATTATCCTTGACCTCAGTTAATTTTTTTAGTTCTGAATCTGTTCCTGTTGCATGATTTTTATGTAAGATCAGCACACATGATTCCTCCTTGTATGTTATGTCCAGTTGGAATGTTTTAGTGCTCTGAAAGTCCAAAATTTATTAAAAAATCCCACTGGATAAAAAAATAATATGCCATTATTAGGACATATATTTCTCAGAAATAGTTGATGTGAAGTTTAATGTAAAGCCATCATAGGCATTCTCCAGAGCTGTCCTGATGAGCAAACAGAATTTAGAGATGAAGTATGCAGCATAGTGGGCTGTTCTGTTCATAGTTCAGTCTCCCTTCTACTCCAAGACTATCCTGCAGAAACGCCACCAGGTGAAACTTCATGAAGCATCATTAAAACATCATTAAAAATCATTAAAACCTGATTCACACAGTACAGTGCTCAGTGTTCTCACTCTTTTCCCACAGTCTTCCTACTCCCAGCTGCTAGCAGCCACATGCCTTACCAAGCTTGTGTCTCGGACAAACAGCCCCCTACCATTGGAACAGCGGATAGATATTCGTAAGTACAGAACTTTAGCTTTGTCTTAGAGAAATCTGGCTAGTGGTATGCTGTAGTAACTAAATACTTAAATAGCTGCGTGTAGTTACACACATCTAGGATTCAGGTTGTTCCCCAGAATTTTGGATCCAGTGCAGTTACTTCAGATGATTCCCAACCCATCCCTTTGCTTGGTACCACATCTTTCTACTCACTTTTTTGTTTTTGAGATAGGGACTCATTATGTACCTCAGGCTGGCCTCAAGTTCACATTCTGCTTGTCTCACTTCACACTTGCTACATTTGTAGGCATACACCACCACATCCAGCCTCTTTCATTTTTTTTTTTTTTTTGGTTTTTTTTTTGGTTTTTCGAGACAGGGTTTCTCTGAATATCTCTGGCTGTCCTGGACTCACTTTGTAGACCAGGCTGGCCTCGAACTCACAAAGATCCGCCTGCCTCTGCCTCCCAAGTGCTGGGATTAAAGGCGTGCGCCACCACCGCCCAGCCCTCTTTCATTTTTTTATTGTCACTTTTTTAGTTCTGCATAAACAGCATTATTTAGCCATGTAGGAATACATTTAAGGCTACTATACTTTAGATTTGTCATTATGGTAATATAAAAATTTTAATTTAAAAGCCTATAATAACTTTTTTTTCTGAAAAGAAAATCATGGATTTAAATATCCTCATCTTTTCTATTTATAAATGTTAGCATTCTTGGTCAGATTTGAAAACACTTTTAAACAAGTCCTTGACAATCTCTAAATTATTCTTGGTGATCTTGATAACTCTTGCCCAAAACTGAGGTCAGCAGGGCAAGCTTACAATGGTCTAAACTTGGAGGGGAGGCTCAAAATCAGCTCAGCAATACTAAATCATGCCCAGAACCCTGGGCTCAGTCCCCAGAGGTATGAAAATCATCAATATCTTAAATCTAAAGCCTGGTTCTCAGTGGTATAAAGAATTAAGATAGTTAAGTCTGAGTTAACCATTTCTGCTATTTAACGTATTTTAAAATTAGCCCTCTGTGTTTAAAGCCTCTTTAGTATGTACTGTTTCATTTCATAGGGAACTATGTGCTCAACTACCTTGCCACTCGACCAAAATTGGCTACTTTCGTGACACAAGCACTTATCCAGTTATATGCCAGGATCACAAAGTTGGGCTGGTTTGACTGTCAGAAGGATGACTATGTCTTCAGAAATGCAATCACAGATGTCACAAGGTTCTTACAGGTACAGTGTACATATATGTGAGTGTGTGTGCATACATGTGCATACATGTGCTATGATGGAAATGGGGAAAGCAGCAGAAATAGACTAGATGATTATCTACATTGTAAAAATTACATAACATGTCATATATAAACTACTTCTCACCATCTTTTTTACCATATTTGTGATCATTTTTGCATATTAGCATAAATCTGTCTATTCTGAAGATTCATGTACTCTGTTCCAAGCTAAAATACCATAAATTAATTAACTGGTGTTCTATAGATGAACATTTAGTTTGCTGCAATTGGGGACTGCCAAGTTAATCCATCAGAAGGATAAAAGTATTTATGGCTTTCAAAGATATTTCCAAATAATCTTCAAAAGAGTTCAGTTTTTAAGAATAACCTCTTCCTATATCTCAGTTCCAGAAACTAAGTATTTTTGTTTTTAGGTAAAAATAATTAGTATCATTGTTTGACTTATGAATGAGGCAGAGCAAAATTTATGTGTTAATTTGTGTTATGCACAAAATATCCTTTTGTTTGTTTTTTTCTCTTTTTGCTCTGGCTTTATTGTTTTGGCTGCTTACTTCTATATTTAGTTAGAATTATTGAACAGGTCAATATTGATTGATGTTAGTTGTAACATCTCACTTAAGTTGCTGCTTTATTTGTTCTTCTGTGAATTTCCTGTTGGGTGTATTTGGGTGTTTTATCTACATGTATGTCTGTGGGCTTGGTGCCTGCAGATGACTTCAAATTCCCTGGGAGTGGAATTACAGGTGGTTGTGAGCCTCCATGTGGGTGCTAGGACTGGAACCGACGTCCTCTGGAAAACTGCTGAACCATCTTTCCAGCCCCCATCTATAACTTTTTCTGACTGTTGTAAACAATCCTTTTTAAAACTTTGTTGTCATTTGCTTTACAAAGATATGTTTTCAAGTTTCTCTTTTGGTACTGTTTATGCTGTGGCGCTTTGGGGAACTTCCAAATTTCATAAGGTCAGACGTAGCAGTCTTTCTTTATGGAAGGTGGTTTTTATGTTCTACAAGGCAACAGGTTGAAACTAATTTCTTACTACAGTTTTCCTGGTAATAAAGAGTCTGTAATTCAGTAGTCTGAGTATGTTCCAAAGCCACGCCACGCAAACTCTCTCTTGTGCATTTGCTTACCAGGACAGTGTTGAATACTGCATCATTGGCGTCACGATTTTATCTCAGCTCACCAATGAAATTAATCAAGTAAGTGCTACAGCCTTCCTTATTGAAGTAAGTGACACCTTATTTTCTTAGTATTGGTGCTTTCTGCTGTGTGTGGGGTGATCTTTTTTGGCAATTGTGTGCTTTTGCGGTAAGTGATTAATGCCTTCTTGAAACAAAGCAGATCCATTGGTTTTCCTCTGTAAATGCAACCCACATCACCCTTTTTATTTGGCCCACTTCTGAGATCACCAAAGTGATTTACTCTCCCATATCAGTTTTCCTTATTAGTATCAGCATTCTTTTTAGAGATGAGAATGATGATCCTATGTCAAAACCATACCAGAATGTGGGAGGATCTCTAAAGTTATTTAGAAATCAGTCCCCAGGCTTGAGGGTGTGGCTCAGTTGGTAAAGTGCTTAGAGACATGCACTGGGCCCTGGTCCTTACACCCGCACTCTTGGCACAGTGATAAACTCCCTGTAAGTCCCAACACATGGCAGGTATAGACAGAATGATCAGGAGTTCAAGGCCAGCCTGGAATAGCGATCCTGTCTTTAAAAAAAAAAAAAGGTAGCTGGGTGGCGGCACACCTTTAATCCCAGCACTTGTGAGGCAGAGGCCAGCCTGATCTACACAGTGAGTCCAAGACAGCCAAGGCTACACAAAAAAACCTTGTCTCAAAAAAAAAACAAAAAAAAAAGATAAAATACAACTTAAATTTTTTTTTTAAATCTATGAGTAAATAGAAATCAGTCCCCATGTGTTACTACTAAGATCTTGCTGGTGATCTTTTCATAGTGAGTAAAATGTTCCTTTACCAGTTATTCTTTCAAGTAGTCATTGATGTCACCAAATAGTACAGAGGAAGCACCAATGGCTGTTTTTCCTCCTTTTGTTTGTTTTTTTTCCCTTTTGCTCTGGCTTTATTGTTTTGGCTGTTTACTTCTATATTTAGTTAGAATCATTGAACAGGTCAATATTGATGTTAGTTGTAACATCTCACTTAAGCTGCCAGCATATTAATTACCTTGGCATTACTGTTGCTGTTGCTAATAATCATGCAGATGTTTTATTAACCCTGAGAACTTTTAACTACAAGTTGGTACTCTTTTAGTGCACTGGATTACAGCCTGTTGAAATTGGAAATCTTTATTGTGTTACCTCTTAGATGCAGTGGCCATATGTGAGCAGTAGTTGTTAAAGTACCAATAGCTGAGGCTTTTGAGTAATTATGATGGGACAGCCACAATACCTACCTCACAAGTTTGTTGAGCATAAAATCAGTTAATTTCATTAAAAGTGTTTAGAATGGTGGCTGCCCCATTTTCTCGATGAGGAAACTAAGATACATGATAATTTGTCTACAGTTTCACAGTTAATAAGCAGCAATATCTAAATTTGAGCCCAGATAGTCCTGCACCAGATCCCGTGTTAATAATGGACTGTTCAACCACTGTTACCTGTACAGTAAAGAGAGCATCCATTAGCTAAACACAAAGACCATGGGCTTAAGGTTCTGTCTCTCTCTCTATTTATTACGTTTATTTATTAATTCAAATTATATCTCCATCAGAGCCCCCTCCCTCCACCCTTCTCAGTCCCACACTCCCACCCTCTACCACCTATCCTACTCCTCCAGTGTGGGGTCCCCCCCACATCTCAACCCCCTCAGTTCACAAGTCATATGAGGGCTAAGAACTTCCTCTTGCCCTAGGGGCCTACAGGGTAGCTCCACCTGTAGCAAAATGTCCCACTAACAGGTAACAAAGTCATGTTCCCATTCCTTTCTGTCTGTTGGTTGTAGGATAGTTATCCTGTACAGTGTTCTCTCTCTTAAAGCTTGCTCCTCACCCTCCAAATACATGAGTGTTACATTTTTTTTTAATTATTCTTGGGTTTTACTTAAGTGATTGGGGTAGGGGGGCATAGCTCCTTGGTAGAGCACTTGCCTACAAGCACAGAACCCTAAATTCAGTGTAAATGAAAATGCGCTTGACATAGTTAATGTGTTTATTATGATCAGCACAGCAGCACATGGTGCTGTGCATGTATCAAATCTAGCAAATCTAGTGTGATGACACATGCCCATAGTCCCAGCACAAGGGAGGCAGAAGCTGGTGGACTGTAAAATCAGGGACAGCCTAACTTACATAACAAAGTCCAAGACAGCTGGGGTTGCATAGTGACACCCTGTCTCAAAAACAGATAAAAAGCATGACTTTGTTATGTATAAGACACACACAACACAGTGACATGGACAGTAAAATTGGAATATTTTGATCCTCTAAGTAATTTTCCATTATTTATTAATTGGTACATTTAAATCAGAAAATATACCATTTTCTTTACCATTCCTGTTTGAACCTAGAAATGACACTTTGCGATATATGACTCTTTGATGTGACTAAAACAAAGTGAGCCCCTCTCAGATGAATTGATCAATAAATAGAAGAAATTTTAAGTTTTCAAGAAGTGGTTAGACTATAAATACCATAGACAACCTTAATTCTTTTATTCTACTTGTTTAGTGTCTACTATATGTTAAAAATTCAGGATATGCTGTTCTATAGCAGTGAAATTAGAGACCCTCTGAACCATTTAACTTCTCATTTCCACGTTGAAGTAGGTTAGAGAATGAAGTGTACAGATCATTCCTTTATTTTCAAGTTCATGGCTCTTATTGGCTGTTTTGAAATTGTGCAGTTGTTTCAACCATGAATGGTTAACTTACCAAAGCCCAGCCTTGCTGCTATATCTGGTTTTGTAGCCAAGCCATGATATGACAGCAATTGCTAGCAATACATGCCCACAGTTTGTGCAGTTTTGCTTTTCCTATACGCACTAGAGAAATGAGACCATGATAGCCATGAACAGTCCCCTGTTCGTCACATCTTGCTACTCTGTCTGATTTAACATTGTAGAAATGAATTTTGTGTTTATATTGTGTCATTGGAAATTCTTCTGGTTTATTTTGAACCCCCCCCCCAGACTAATTCTAAAACTTGCATTGGCTTATTCTTTCTTACACAGGCAGACACCACCCATCCTTTAACCAAACACAGAAAAATAGCCTCTTCTTTCCGAGACTCATCACTGTTCGATATCTTCACCCTTTCCTGCAATTTACTAAAACAGGTATGGTTATCAGTTAAGTCAGAATTCCTAGTTCCTTTTCAAGGGGAGAGTGGGTGGGATGTTAGAGGTCAGCACCTAACATCATCTGTTACATTCACACATCTTAGAGATGGAGTAACAGCTAGCCAGGTTGATCACTGACTTAGAGAAAGGATTGTGTAGTTCCCCATTTAATAGCTATTCCTCTTTTTAAAAAAAAGCAATAAGTGAACATTTATTTATTCCTTGTTCCTGTCTTCATGGGGTCTAGTTTACTACAAAGTTAGAATTTTGCTGTTTGTTGTTTTATAGCCACATAAAGTGTCTCTATTCAGAGTGGGAGCATGTTGACTTCATGGTATTTAGATTCTTCAGTGTTCAGGGAGCAGATTCAGACTGTGTTGTTACCATATAAAACTGGGTGACTTCTGTCCCCTGCTGAGTTAAAAGCAACAAGTAAACAAGCAACATCTGTAAAGAAGAGTAGGCTTTGAATTTTTTAGCATCCACTTAGATGTAATAACCTGAAGGGATAGGCCATATCACATATGGAAATTATCTGCTTTAAATAGAGAGCTGGTTTTAATGTCATTTATTGATAGCATTGAGTTAATCAAAAAAGACAGTAGAGTACTTACCTACTATGCATGATAGCCTGACTGGGTTCAGTCTTCTCAGTGCCACAAGAAATGGTAAGCCTGTCACGATGTAATATGCCTCAGCTACAGAATAAGCCCCTGTCCCACAAAGATTAAGAAAGGGAGCAGGGAGTGTTACACACATTTATAATAGTGTCAGGTGGCTTTTTCCACATGGAGAGGTAATTAGGAATAGCCTCTGGGCTTTTGGTTCACTTTTATGTGTTTTATTTTCAGTTTCTGATCTTTCCCAATTTTAGCTTCAGAAACAAATTTGTATTCTTTCTATTGTCCCTACTAACGATACCCATCTTTTTGGGTTTGTTACAAATGCCCCTTTGTCCAGTAAACTGCCAGACAAAGCTGAAGTGCCCACAAGGCTGTGACATCCAATCAGAGAAGTAGCTTTTGAGAAAACTCAGGGCCACCTCCTCCTCCCTGACCTATCAGGTAATTAGCCAGCTTGCCACTGAAGCCCAGCTAGTAGATCCTTGGGAATTGTTACCACTGTTACTGTGGACCAATATCCAGCTGTAAGTCTACAGGTACACTGCAGATAAATATGTGATATTCAGGAGTAATTTCATTTTAACTCGTTAGAAAAAAATGATGGTTTTACAGAGAGGAAGTAATTGTGAAGCTTACTCCAAACTCTATCCATAGTTTGATTTCAGCCATACCTAGAAATTACTAAGATCGAACATCCAGCTGCCACATCCGTATTGCTTAGGAATCCCAGTGGCCATTATGACTACAACATATGAAGAATAAGTAGTTTTTGAGAAAACTAAGGGATTTCTCTAAATATCAGCATCATATTTTTACATAATCTTAATACTAAAAGAAAGAGTAGGGGTTTTTTTTCATGTTACCATTGTTAATGAGAGTGCAGCATCTGCCAGGCAGTGATGGTTCAGGTCTTCGATCCCAGCACTTGGGAGGCAGAGGCAGGTGGATCTCTAAGTTTGAGGCCAGCCTGGTCTACAAAGTGAGTTCCAAGACAGCCAAGGATACACAGAGAAGCCTTGTCTTGAAAAACAAAAGAAGTGCAGCATCTTTCTGGAGTAAAAACATTTTACTCTACTGAAGTACAGTCCTCCTTTTCTGGCTTAACAGCCTACTTCTGAAGCTGGGAAGAGAGAATTGTTTGCAGCTTATTATATGACAATTTTTCCAGGCATCAGGAAAGAATCTGAACTTGAATGATGAAAGTCAGCATGGCTTGCTAATGCAGCTGCTCAAACTCACCCATAACTGTCTCAACTTCGATTTCATCGGCACGTCTACTGATGAGTCCTCAGATGATCTGTGTACAGTTCAGATCCCCACCAGCTGGAGATCAGGTAACAGAGAGCTCCAGCCTAAGTCTAAATCTGCCTGCCCATGTCTGTATGACAATCCAGAGAAGCCCTGTCGTTCTTTATTTACTTTGAACAAAACTTAGTGTTTTTATGCACATGAGAAGGGTTCATGGAGGAGTCCTGTAGAACCTCTAAGTATAAGGGAACTTACAATTACTGAATAACACCTCTGCCCGGACCAGGGTTGGGGGGCCAGTGGTGTTTGTTTTTTAATTTTATATGCATGGGTGTTTTACCTACATATATATCTGTACATTACTTACATGCCTTGTGCCCTCAGAGGCCAAAAGAAGATACTGGGTGTCCAGGAACTGGAGTTACAGATACTTGTAAGCCTCCATGTGGGTCCTAGGAACCCAATGCAGGTCTTATGGAATCAAGTGGTCTAAACTGCTTAGCTATCTCTCTAGTCCCTACTTCTGTTACTTAAAAACAAAGTGTCATGAGGTGGCACTCACCTGTGGTCCCAGCTGATACAGGAGGATACCAAGTTCAAGGCTAGGATGTATGGCAAGACCATGTCTTAAAAAAACAAAAAGTAATCAAAAGAATTTCAGCTTCTGTTTCTTTCTAAGGACAAACACATGGAAAGAGGGGTTAATATTATCTGCAGTTCCTTGAGAGTCAAAAAGATAAATGTTTCATATAAGAGTTATAATCGGTACTTTTTTGACCTAAAGGAAAAAAAATCTCTACTAGTTTATCGCTTTATAAGAAAATAATACTCTTTTTGACAAATAATCAGAAGAATGTGGTCCCTAGTATATACTGCAGGAAAAAAATGCATGTAGGCCTCTTTAGGCGTAGTAAAGTCATATGTACTTTGTCTTTTTTCTCCTAGCATTCTTAGATTCTTCGACTCTGCAGCTGTTTTTTGACCTGTATCATTCCATCCCTCCCTCGTTCTCTCCTTTGGTAAGTCAGAACCACAATTTCTAAAGCAAGCCTGTTTCTAGAATGCAGTGTTGGTGAATACACATAGGTCTATTTGTTTTGTAAAGTCATAGAAGTAGCATGGTAGGAAGAGCTCTATGAGTTCAAGGACAGCCTTGTCTGCACATCAAGCTCAGGGATAGCCAGGGCTACATAGAAAACCGGCTTTAGAGGAAAAATAGAATGAACTAGGATTAGGTATCCAGTTGATGCTGAGGTTCTAACCTGAAGGTTCTAGCAGCAGACCTTCATTGTGTTAACTCTTCTTCTGGTATCAGGTTGCAGCTAACCATCAGCTCTGTCTGTCCCATCTTTTGTCTATAACCCTAGTGATTGTTCACAGGCTAGTGTGTGAGAATTTATGATACTTGTCTAGCTAAACACTGAGACTGGCCTGAGATGCTCTTAGAATTCCTTGAGGTGCTCCTGTAACCCAGCACATGGGAAGTGGAGGCTGCTCCTGGGAACTGAAAGTCATCCTTTCTCCCAAATAACAAGTTTGAGGGAAGGAAGAACAGAAAGTGCCTGAGGCCAAAGTTACAAAGTGATAAATAATAAAATGAAAGACTAATAGTCCTTTCTCCCAGAAAGCATTGGACTGGCTGGGCATAGTGGCGCACACCTTTAATCCTAGCACTCAGGAGGTTGAGGTAGAGGCAGGCAGATCTCTATGTTCAAGGCCAGCCTGGTCAACAGAGTGAGTCCAGGACAGCCAGGGCTGTTACACAGAGAAACCTTGTCTTGGAGAAAAAAAAAAACAAAAAGCAAAGACATTGGGATGCTGTCAGGAATGTTATGTCTGTTCTTTAAAGCAGTAGCTTACCTTAGATCACAAGGTAGTCAAGTTCTAACACCTAGTTGGTTTAGGGATTTTTGGATTTAAATACTATTGTACATGAAATATACATAGGAACACAGTAAAGTTACGGAGGTTCTTCATGGTGTTTCTGCAATAGATCACTTTCCTTTAGCATAAATATGAATTTAATTTTAGCATAAATATGAATTCAGTGTTATTTGCATCCTTAAATCATTTAGGGAAAAAGTAGTACTCAGGAGGGGTAGTCAGTGAAAACAGACTCCACAGTGGTGTAAACTCCCAGTGACCCAACAAGGCATCTTGCCCTTAGGCCTGGCAAGAGCAGAGGCCTAGGAGAGCTCAGTCTATATGCTAGGAGACAGCCTTACAGCAAAAGCTGTGGCAGTTATAGAAACTGCCTGCTTGTAGTCCAGCCATGGGTGGGAAGGAGAGCAACTTTGTCTTTGTACCTTCTGACCTCCTACTGCTTCCTAACGTCTAAAGCCAATCCAAAGAAAGAGCAACAACAGCTGTGCTGCTGCTGACTGGGAATGAAGTATACAGAAAAGACCAGAAACTAGATCTGGAAGGACAGACAACAAATAGCTAGTACAGTGGGAAAAGGAAGAAAACACCTGTTTTTCAGGTCACAAATATGACCTGGTTATTTTATCAAAGTTCTCTAAGCAGGGCTTGATTTTATTAAAACAGAAAAAAATCTAAACCTCAAGCTTTATTGAAGCTATAATTTGCTTGGCATTTTTAAGGTTTAAATATAAAGAAGGATCCAAGAAGTGATTGGAGTAGTCAGAGATACTGTCTAAGGGAATTTTCCAAGCTGACTGTAGCCATGGGGCATTGCTATGATGAGCCTGGAGTGATGCTTCTTTCTTGATAAAGCCAATGAGTGTACAGGGCCATAGCTGCCCATCTCACTGAGTGTGTCTGTGCCACTGTGCCTTGCTTGCAGGTACTGTCCTGCTTAGTGCAGATTGCCTCAGTCCGGAGATCCCTATTTAACAATGCCGAGAGGGCCAAGTTCCTCTCTCATCTTGTTGATGGTGTTAAACGAATACTGGAAAATCCACAGGTAAGGTTTCTGAGAATGTATGTATGTACTAAATTAGTATGTGACTGGCTATACAAATGTGAAGGAAGTTCATCCAGGGCTACACATGGCAGAAATCCCAGGAAGCAGCTTATTCTGCCCTTCTGAAGATCTGGATATTGTGGGGAGCATTTACTCCAGAATACAGAAATACAGACATCACAGGGAGGGGTCATCAGATACAAACCAGCAAAGATGGATGCAGTAATTCTTTTTCCCTCAAGAAATTAAGAATCTAGAGACTGGTTTTGTTTCTCAGTGTTTAGCATTGATGTGAGTAACCTAATATACAAGACTTCCTTTAGGTTGGAAGGGAAATATTTTTTTCAGAGATATATTTCATAATTTGATGACCTTTTCTTTCTTTTTTTGTCCCCAAAATACCATTTTTCTTCCAAATATTCTCTACAGTTAGAAAATAATTCTAGATGCAGTGCTTTTAAATATACTTAGCTTTGTTCCTCTCTTTAAAAATGCCTTTTTTTCATCAACAAACTGTATTAAGATGTATTATAAGCCGGGCTGTGGTGGCACATGCCTTTAATCCCAGCACTTGGGAGGCAGAGGCAGGCGGATCTCTGAGTTCGAGGCCAGCCTGGTCTACAAAGCAAGTCCAGGACAGCCAGAGCTGTTGTTATATAGAGAAACCCTGTCTTAAAAAACCAAAAAAAAAAAAAAAAAAAAAAAAAAGATGTATTTTGTACCAGATTATGTACATGACTAAAACAAAGTTTCTGTCTTGATCATTAATAGAGAATAATAATCATAAGGAAATGCAAATATACTGATATATTTACATTTTATAGTATTGGATATAATTATATACTAGTATATAATAAATATCTAATAGTTGTGATACAGCGTGAAACACTTGTGCAGCTTTTGTTTATAAAAACCTAAGGTGCTTAGTAATCATACATACATGGAAATTAAATTAATTAGATTCCCTTTGAGCTATGATAGCAAACACATCTGAGATGGTGCCCATTTCTGCCAGTGATCACCTTTACAACTTTAGGAAAGTAGTGTGATCTCTCTGGGTCCTGTTTCATACTCTGCCACTTGAAACTAGTGATCCCACATCATGGGTGAATGTTTCGAGCTGAAGGGATAATAAATGTGATCGACCCTTTTTAAAGTAACATTTTACTTGTCCCCAAGCCCTCCATAGCTGTGTTGTTCTGAATCATGATTTACAGCCCAGAAGCTAAAAGTAGATCCTGCCCACCATGCCAACACATGTCATTCTTGGAATGCGCTAATCACATTTTCCATTTTATTTTCTTCCTGTGCTATTGCCAGAGTTTATCAGACCCAAATAATTACCATGAGTTCTGCAGACTACTGGCCCGGTTAAAGAGTAACTACCAACTGGGAGAATTGGTAAAAGTGGAAAACTACCCTGAGGTTATCCGGTTGATAGCCAACTTCACAGTGACCAGCCTGCAGGTTTGTCTCTGACCACTGTGTCTTTCTTTTTAATTATTGGGATCTCTTCTCTTGCATACTAGCTTTAACCCTATAAAAACATTTTTGGCATTAGAGTAAAGCTTGGTAGTTGAGCACTTCCATAATATGTGTGGGGTTCTGAATCAATATTCAGAATCACAGGAAGAAAAAAGAATATTTTATCACACCCACATACTGTAACATACCCTGCAAAGTAGTTACTTTTATAGACTATTTACATTTATAAGTGTAACGAAAGGGTCGGAGTTGCAGCTCAGTAGTAAAACATTTGTTCCATATTTGTGAGGCTCTGTATTTGATCCCAGCACCACAAGAAAAACAAGATTAATAACTTTGGTTAGAGAAACATGTAGAAATTATAAAGACAATATTTAAATTAGAGAGAGAAGGGCTAAGGACATAGCTCAGTAGAGAATACTTTCTTGGCATACTTAAAGCCCTGGATTATATCCAATACTGAGAGAAGCCTTTCGTTATCTCTCTGATAAGCAGAGGCTAGAATGGGGACCTAAACTGAAGAATGAGAGAAGACTCCCCTCTCTCTTGTCAAGTAGCAGCACATTGAGGGTCTCTTGCTTTGTGTTTCACATCACAGTCATCTGAGAGCTTAAAGGAACACAGGACTTGGGTCTTGGTTTCTGGTTCACTAGTTCCGGAGAGGAACTTTGCTGTCTCTTATTTCTAATAAAATGACCAGCAATTCTCCTGCATTCTAATGTCTCAGGCCTACTTTTATACATCTTTCCTTGTCATTGAATTTATACACCACCTTTCTCATTAAACCTCTAAATTTGAAATACTAGTGTTTTTATTATTTTTTTGTTGGTGTAATAAAATATTATGACTGGGGCTGGAAAGATAGCTCAGAAGTTAAGAGCACTGGCTGCTCTTCCAGAGGTCCTGAGTTCAGTTCCCAGAAACCACAGGTGGCTCACAACCATCTACAACGTGATCTGATGCCCTCTTCTGGTTGCAGATGTTCATGCAGATAAAACACCCATACATAAAATAAATAAATAAATCTTTAAAAATAAAAATAAATTATTGTGACTAAAAGCAACTTATAGAAGGAAGAAGTTTTTTTGGTTTATGTTTCCAGAGGAATGACTCCATTATAGGCCAGGCATGGTGGTGCATGTCTTTAATCCCAGCACTCAGGAGACAGAGGCAAACAGATCTGGAAGAGCCTCCTCATCTACATAGTGAGTTCCAGGTCATCCAGGGCTACACTGTGAGATCCTGTTCCAAAAGAAACCAATAAAAAGAGTCCATCATGGTAGAGAAGCAAGGAGCAAACAGGATGGCAGGACCAGGATCTCAGACCCCACATCCTCAATAGCAAGTCTGAAGCTGAGAGAGCAAAGCTATAAACTCCTCAAAACCCTGCTCTGGTGACAGACTTCCTTCAACAAGACTGCACCTTCCAAACCCTCCCTAACAGCACCACCAACTGGGAACCAAGTGTTTAAATGCCCAAGCCCATGGGGGCCATTGATCATTCAAACCACCACAACTAGTGTCTGCTGTAAATGAGTAACCATACACAGATTCAAGCCTCCAAAACTTGTTATTCTTTATGTTAAATGGCCTGGGATTTTGTGTACAGAATGACAAACATGTCTTTTGTTCTTTTGTTGATCCTTAGCACTGGGAATTTGCCCCAAATAGTGTGCACTATCTCCTGAGCCTGTGGCAGCGGCTGGCAGCCTCAGTGCCATATGTGAAAGCCACGGAGCCCCATATGCTGGAAACATATACTCCGGAGGTCACTAAGGCCTATATCACATCCCGTTTGGAATCTGTGCACATCATTCTGAGGTAAGGAACCATGGATGAGCACCACATTCCCTTATCAGCATTCTTACGTCAGACTTAACTAGAAATCAGATCCCAAACTGACAAAGGGAGGAGATGGGTGTTAGAGCTGTATCTGTTCATGGCCATCTATCTGTCTTTGTCTTTCCCTCTAATTTGTTCATGTCTTGTATCAACATCCACAGCAGTGCATGTGCTTGCCCTTGCCACTGGTTTTCTTCAAATGTGAGGAACATTAAAGGACACAGGGAGTGAATGTTATAATGTCCAAATGTGGAATTTAGTGAGACTCCCTAAGGAAATAAGTGGATAAGTGAGATTACAAGGTCAGGGTATAACTGACTGATTTCAGAGTTTGTGAGGGAATGTGGGTCCTATGAGCTCATCACTGATTTGTCATGTTAGCATAAGAGTTCCCATCTACCTTGACTATTAATCGGACCAGAAACCCATAGTTAAAGAAATGTCAGACCTTGGCTGGTGAGATGGCTCAGCAGTTTAGGACACTGACTGCAATCAGAAGACCTGGTTTCAACTCAGCACCCATGTGGCAGCTCACAGCCATCTGTAACTCCAGTTCCTGAGGATCTGACACCATCACATAGACATATATGGAAGTAAAACACCAATGCGCGTAAAATAAGGATAAATAAATCATTTTTTAAAAGAAATATTAGGTCTTTTAAGGCATGTCTTCCATTAAACCAATTTGGCTTTCTTTAGGAACCTTTCTCATATATTTTCATCGCATTTCTCATAGTATCCTTGGATTCTGGAGTCTGCAGTGTTTGGCTCTGTTCGTTGTCTATTTATTTGCTTGTTTTGTTATTGTTTGGGCATTTTCATTTGTGGCTTTGGGGGGTTGTTTGTTTTTTGTCCTTTATTTGCTCAGAGTCAAGTATATTTAGTTGTCTTTAGTCTATGGTTTTCTAGGTGTTGGCGGGTGAGTGTGGTTGTGTGGGTGGGGGGTGGGTGTGGTTGTGTGGGTGTGTCAGGAGTCAATTTTCTTCTTCCACCTTCTGATAGAAGCCGAACTCAGGTCATCACGTTTGACAGCAAGTGCCTTTTCTGCTGAACCATTTTACAGGCCCAAGTTTGTGGTCTTAACTGTTTATGACTTGGATCATTTCAAAATATGAGTATTCATGAAGTTTACTGGAAAGCCTTTCTCTAATTCACTTAGCTTCCAGGAAGCAATGCTGGGGGGTGGGAAAATGTCCAAAGATTCTAGACCCAATAAACCAGTTTTGATAGCTGTGTGCTTTTAGGCATGTTCCTGCATTTCCTTCTTTTATAAACTACGAATAGTTATAAGCCTACCTTATGATCTTATGAGAATACAACCTAGCCCTATATGTAGCATGTGGGAAACATACAGCAGTCAGCTGCTACTGCTGCTTCTGGCATTGCCGTTCTGCATTGGAACAGTAGAGATCTCACCATAGGACAAAGTGTTATTAAAAAAAAAAAAAAAAAAAAAAGATTCTGAAAACCAGTATATAAGGCAACACCTGGTACAGAGCCTCAATTCTGAAATTGGAGGTGGTAAACTAAACTGACAGTTTGGTACCAAAATATACATGGCAAAATGGGTATATTTTGGTATATTATACCAAAAATGGTATAAACCAAGCCTATTTAATAAGCGTCATTTTTTAAAATCCTACTTAGTATGATTATTTTTATTATGTGTGTGCTGTATAGCAAGATTGAGTTTGATAAGATAAAGTGTTCATCTAAATTTCTGTATTGCTGATAGAAACATACGTAGCCTTCCTCATGAAAGTTTCTGAATTCTCTAATTTACCCACAGTAACTTCAAATACAGGAATATGTACTTAGACAGTAATCAGAAAGATTGGCTAGGGAGGCCTAGGGTAGTTCAGCAGTAGAGTACCTGCCTGGCAAGGACAAAGCCTAGGTTCATTTCCAATACCACAAAAACAAATTTAAAATTAGAGAGAGAGAGAGAGAGGAGGGAAAAGCTACTCTTTATGGATCTTCAAGGTGACTCAGTAAGTAAAGGAGCTTGCTTCTCAGCCTCACTGACAAGCAGTCCATTCCCAGGACTAACTTGGTAAAAGGAGAGAACTGACTCCTACATATTGTCCTCTGATCTATATATGCAGACTTTGGCATGCATGCATACATAGTTACAGTAAAAATCTAATCTTAAAAGAGTTTTAAATAAGTGAAGGGAGCCACACACTTTAGTCCCAGCACTTGGGAGGCAGAAGCAGGCAGATCTCTGAGTTCGAGGCCAACCTGGTCTACAGAGCAAGTTTCAGGACAACCATGACTACACAGAAATCCTGTCACAGAAGAATAAAAAATTCTTTAAATTAAATAAAAGAAGGAAAACACTTAAGTGCCAAGAGTTCAGAGGATTTAGAAACATATAAGACTTTTAGAGTTAATAGTAGACAAATGCTAAAGAGTTTGAAAGATTCAGTGTCAACAAACTGCCTGATAGTAAGACAAAGGCATCTGTCTTAAAACTTTTTAAATATCTTTCCTTGCATAAAATTCATGTTGATCCTCTATGGTTGAGGAGAAAGAGCTGCTGTATCAGGGAAATTAATGGGCATATTTTTTAAGAGAGCTGTCTTCTTTCTTGGGAATAGGGATGGCCTGGAAGATCCCCTAGAGGACACAGGTCTGGTCCAGCAGCAGTTGGACCAGCTGTCCACCATCGGGCGCTGTGAGTATGAGAAGACATGTGCGCTCCTTGTGCAGCTGTTCGACCAGTCGGCCCAGTCCTACCAGGAACTGCTGCAGAGTGCCAGCGCCAGCCCAGTGGACATTGCAGTGCAGGAAGGTGAGTGCAGAGACACTGTGTGACCATAGATCTTATTAACTGTATTTATTGACACCCAAACACCTGTTACCTGAGAACCAGCCTAACCCTTTTGAAAGAATACCAGAACCTCTAGCGCAGATCCATGAGGGGACCTTGATTTGCAATCTGTGGGAACACTCACTCAGTGGACATCTGGCTCTGGCATTACTATGGCTCCAGTGTTGCTATGGCAGCTTTACTTCAGCTTAGGCTTGAGGCCTCCTCTTCTTCAGGCATGTCTGCTGCCCTTAGGTTCACGTGGTCAGTCTGCCTCAGCCATTTAGCCAGCAACAGGCTGTCGTTTGAACTACCTGAACTCCTTCAGGGCAGCTGCTGAGCCATGAGGCCTAGTCCTTGACTTTGAGGCCTTGCTATTCGCTCGTCTGAGCCTTGCAACACCCTCACATGACGGGTTACTCTCCTGCCTGTTTTTGAGGTCTCCTCAAAGTATGCATACTATCGTCTCTCTCACTCACTAGGCGACTGTGGACCTATCCTGAGGTAACCTCAGGCCTCTCTGCTCACCTTCTGGCTAAGCAGGTTCTATGCCACGCCTCGTCTGCACTTGCTCTTTAAAGTTGCTGCTGCTTGTGGCTTTTCTCAGCTTTAATGGGCTTGCCCATGGCAGGAGCCTCTCTTTCAGACTCCACCTCTCAGTTTATGTGGCAAGGCTTCAATCCGTCTTCTTACCGCCTCAGGGCCAGTGCCATTCTTGCACAGGCTAGGAGCTTACCGCACTTGCACAACCCCACCGCTCAGTCAATGCCGCCTTGGCTCCCGCAGATGGCATGAGTCTGCTTTGCACCTTTGTCTTTCACATGTGGCTCTCGGGTTCCACCCTTACGTCCCTTAAATAGGGCATTGTCTTGCCAGGTTTAGCTCACAGCTGGGGGCTATCATCTCAAGGCCCTTTTTAGCTCACAGCTGGGGGCTATCATCTCAAGACCCTTGGCCACACTCTTCCGCAGTTTGCTGTCTTGTGTCTCTATGAGCCAGTTGTTGGTGTACCCCAGCTGGGGTTATGGCCTCTTCTGTCTGCAGGCCCCGCCCAACCCCAGCAGGGCCAGGGGATGCTGCTGTCTACATCTCTCAGCTGTCCAGCTCCAAAACGAGGCTTCATGTTGCCTCGGTCCAATCTGGGCTATGCCCACCTCCCACTAGCTGAGCAGTGTTTAGTAGCATTGCCCAACCAAAAGCCTGTTTTCCGGTTTCTTGAGCTTTCCTTCTTATGCCCAGGACCTTGTACACTCTGCCAGGTGCCAGGATGATCTGTATGCCCCCATATATTCACTAAAGAAATATAACTCCTATTACAATATTGTCAGTCCCCTTCACCTCTCACTGCCTCCCATTGCTCCCCTGCCAAAAAAAGAATTATCCACTATTGCTTCCATGCACACAGAGTGAGTGAATGAATGAACAAGTGCCACAGGGACCAGGGTGGAATAACAAACATACCTGCAGTGGGTTGTTTTACAGAAGTAGTGCATTCCAACAGTAATGGTGCTGTCTGATACAGGAATGCCTGCTATCTGGTCACTTTCCCTCTTGGTATCAAGCTTACCAGAGTAGAATGATAGCCATCCTCTATCAGAAAAATGAGATTTACTATAGTGCTCTTAAGATTAAGGAGTCCTCTGGTAGGAAGTATCTTTACAACAGTGGGAAGGGGACAAACTCTAAAGATAAAAAGTCTTTTCCGTACTCCAGGGCGACTGACATGGTTGGTGTACATCATTGGAGCTGTCATTGGTGGCCGAGTTTCTTTTGCCAGCACTGATGAACAAGATGCCATGGATGGTGAGCTTGTCTGTCGGTAAGTGTGCCCCATGGAAGCCTTTTATTCTGCTTGACTACTCAGTACCTGTTGGACCTACTGACGCTTTCTACCAACTGCACAAAGTACTTCCTAGGCGGTTGAATGCCCATGAGGATGTGGACCTGCTGTGCTAAGCCAGCTAACTCTTTTGTGCATGCAGTGAGACCTCTATCTAATGACTTACACTAAAAACATTTTAGCAGTAATGAGCAAGGAAATGTTGTGTATGGAATTGGGAAACTAATGAGGGGGTAACTGTTGATCTGCTCAGGGCTAGTATATAGGACTTAGAGAATATAGGTTGTAAGAGGAAACTGATTCCTTGGTATCACTAAAAGTTGAATGACAGAACTCCTGCAGTCTGTCATATCTCTTTGCCATGTATACCCTTGTTGGCCCATACGATTTCACATTATTTTGTGTCTGTGTAGTTCTTTTATTAAAAACTACCAAAATGAGTGTTGAAAGTTTTCTAAGTTAAAATGGGGAGGCAGAGGTAAATAGATCTCTGTGAGTTCAAGTTCTGGTCTACATATCAAGGTCCAGGCCAGCCAAGGATATATAGTGAGATCTTGCCTCAAAAAAATGCACTTTAGGGGCTGGAGAGATGGCTCAGTGGTTAAGAGCACTGACTGCTCTTCCAAAGGTCCTGAGTTCAATTCCCAGCAACCACATGGTGGCTCACAACCATCCACAATGTGATCTGATGTCCTCTTCTGGCTGCAGGTGTACATGCAGATAGAGCACTCATGTACATAAAATAAATAAATTTTTTAAAAAATCATATTTAAAAAAATGCACTTTAAAGATCAGCATGGTAGCATAGGCATGTAATTCCAGCTACTCGGAAAAGGCTAAAACTTTTTTTTGTTTGTTTGTTTGGTTTTTGGAGACAGAGTTTCTCTGTGTAGCCTGGCTGTTCCTGGAACTCTGTCTGTAGAGTCGACTAGCCTCAAACTCACAGAGAGAGAGCTGCCTGCTCTACCTCCCAAGTACTGGGATTAAAGACATGTGCCACCACTGCACTGCCTGTCTCAAATTTGTACAAATGGAAAAAGGGGTTGAGAATACAGGTTGGTAGCAGAGCACATGCCTAACACACTGAAGACTCTGGATTCAATCTCAAAAACAAATAAATAAATAAGTAAACAAACAAGAAAGAAGATGGGAAGTTAGTCTACAATTTTCAAGCCTCTGTCATGTAGAAGATACCTGGAATCTCAACCCTGCATCAATCTGTGGTAATACCACATACCCTACAGCTTCTAGAAGGCTCCTGTACATTACTGTAGGAGTGCAAGAAGAATGTTACTGTGTGTTTTAAAATGATTATGGGATCCTACAGAGAACTGCCACCATTAAGCATTCTAAACTTCTCAGATGTCCTCCCTAGATAGGACATCCAGGAACCTGGTGTCTTATATTGTATTGGTACCTAGACATCTCAGTCTATAAATCTTAATCTTTTGAAAAATCCCATTTGTGCCTTATTACCCCGTGTTGCTTATCAAATGTTCTTTTGTCTTTGGGTACCTTAATCATGACAAAAGTGTACATGGTATTTGTCTCAGTAGTAGTTTTTAGAGGTAGTGAACAAAGATTACATTAAGAATGAAGTTCAGTGGTTAAGAACACTAGCTGCAAGCCAGACTTGATGGCACACACCTTTAGTCCTAGCACTCGGGAGGTAGAGGCAGGCGGATCTCTGACTTCAAGACCAGCCTAGTCTACAAAGTGATTCCAAGACAGCCATGGATATATAGAGAAACCCTGTCTCGAAAAACCAAAAAAAAAGAGCACTAGCTGCTCTTCCAGAGGTCCTGAGTTCAATTCCCAGCAACCACATGGTGGCTCATAACCATCCACAATGTGATTTGATACCCTCTTCTGGCTGTAGGTGTACATATAGATAGAGCACTTACATACATTAAATAAATAAGTGAATGAATGAATAAATAAATAAATTTTTTTTAAAAGAAAGAAGTTCAGTACTTTTCTGTTATCACATGCAGTTCAGACAATATCTTGTAGGCTGTTCTCTTACTGTTACAACACAGTGAGTTTAGTTTACTCATGATGTGTCACAAATAGTTCTATCTTCATTCTGTCAAATGACTCACCTGTAAGAATGCCATTCTTACGCATTCACCTTTGACCACATCCTTGTTTGAGAGAAAAGGATACAGCGCAAAGGATTGAAGGCACAGGTAGTACATCTGCTGTTCATCCTGGAAGTGGTCCTTGCCTGTGACCTTTCTGCCATGTGTCTCCCTTCCTTTCCTGGCTATGTGAGAAAAGAAGAATGAGAAGCAATGGGGTACTCCAACAATCCTATTCATCTGCATAGATGAATTTGAATGCAAGAGATTGTCCCATCTACAATCTCAAGGAAGTTCCAGAAAGAGATGTATACTTTTATATTCGTGGTTTACCACTGTTTATAAGCAGTAGAGACTTGGTTTCCTCAGCAACATTTAGCACCTACAGAAAAGACAGTTCCCAAAGTGAGAGATAAGGAGAG
This sequence comes from Lophiomys imhausi, assembly GCA_907164525.1. Taxonomy (NCBI): domain Eukaryota; kingdom Metazoa; phylum Chordata; class Mammalia; order Rodentia; family Muridae; genus Lophiomys; species Lophiomys imhausi. Next base: position 3,072,434 of record CAJQZJ010034389.1, read on the forward strand.
ATTGTTTGATTATTGTGAGCTAGCTTACATTGTTTACAGTGCCCAGGATATCCTGCTGTTGAGAGAATCATTGCTCCTCTTCCTCCAGGGTGCTGCAGCTTATGAACCTAACAGATTCCCGCTTGGCTCAAGCTGGTAATGAGAAGCTCGAATTGGCCATGCTGAGTTTTTTTGAGCAGTTTCGTAAGATCTACATTGGGGACCAGGTGCAGAAATCGTCAAAGGTAACAGACTCACAGTTAGCTCCATTTCTCACTCCTCTGATGTGGGGTTGCTGATGGCAGGGAAGCAGTTGATCACAGTTACAAGAAGCCTCCAGATTTCCAGTATGGGGATAGTCCAAATGTTGTTCTCTTAGTCTGTAGAATTCTGAGAATCATCAATGCATTGGGCCTGTTTCTCTACTGTTCCATATGCTTAACAAATGGCCAGGTGAAACATCTGTTGTACTCCTGCAAATTGTCAGTTCTTAGTCTCTATACATGAATTAATGTTGAGAACAGCCGGTGGTTTTGACAGTGTTTGGAGAATTTCAGGATTAAAAGGAACCAATAAGAGAACACAGCCTCCATCCAGTATTTTGTTTTGTTTTATTTTGTTTTTGTTTTTGTATTTCGAGTCAGGGTTTCTCTGTGTAGCCTTGGCTGTCCTGGAACTCACTCTGTAGACGAGGCTGGCCTTGAACTCACAGAGATCCACAGGCCTCTGCCTCCCGAGTCCATCCAGTATTTAGAACATTGAAGCCAATCCTTTCAGTATCTACTTCCAGGACTGTCCTACATCTTAGGCCCTGAGTGTGGACACATCTTAGACAGCACAGGTGTGTGATCGTTCTGATCTGTGTCATCTGATTGTTTTCTCTTACTTTGCATGACACCAGCTCTACCGCCGACTCTCGGAAGTCCTGGGGTTGAATGATGAAACGATGGTGCTGAGTGTCTTCATAGGAAAAGTGTAAGTGTTACGGCTCACCGTCAGCAAGAGGCCCTGCAGTCCTGTTGCAGCTCTGCAGTGGCTCAGGCACTGCACTGCCACTGCCTTACTATTCCAGCCTTGATCGTTTGTGTCAGAGAATTGTGCATTTGAATGTGTGACACGCTGTGCTTAGAGATATGGCCCGGCCCCAGAGCATTCCAGGCTTGTGTAGAATTTTGCCAAATCTTCTCTTTAGCCTTTGGAATCACAGTTGAAATCATGTAAAGGCATTAACAAAATGGAGCTCCTCCCCTCCGATTGGTATTTGTCCTTTCACTCTCGGTCACTGAGCTGTCTGGGATGCCCAGAGTAGGCACTTGTTTTCTGGTGCTGATTTCCATTAGGAATGCCTGCCCCACCCCCAAGGGGAAAGCCTCACTCTCATATGAGCTTACTGGTTTCAGGAAGCATCATATCCTCAAAGTCAGTGCTTCTAATTGGCCCTTTTTCCGTTTTTGTTTTTGTTGTTTTTAAGTTATGTCCCTTGGTTACATTTTCCTCTTTTTAGGAACTCAATTTATCAAAGCACACACTAGGAGTCAAATAATAATAACCCAGGGCTGTGTGCAAAGTATCATTTTGCTTCCTTGTAGCTGTCCCAGCTGAAACACTGATATCAATGAGCTGGTTAATAATTTAAGTTGGAAAAAGCAAAGGGGGTCTAAAGGACTCTTGCCAGCCAAGAATCCAGAAGCAAGGGCTACTAGAGTTCTGCAGCTGACAGTGGATGGTGCAGGTGCAGAGTTGCATACGTCTGCATGTTATCACTGCCGCAGAAATCTCTTACCCTTGCTGCAGAAATCAGCCCTGGAGTGCCCCAGAATTCCAAGGGCCTGGGTATGGGCCAGTGTAGCTTTGGAACCAAGTAGTGAAGATTATCTGAAGGATAATTTTTCTAGTCAACCAAATGTAAGTACAGAGATTTTATACCCTTTTTTTTTTTTCCCGTGGTCGTGATGTCTGTGCATTGGTGATACAGATGTGTGATGACTTGATTGATGAATTTTCTTCTTTCAGCCCTCAAGGAAATCAGGCACATCAAAAGTTTCTCCTGCTTCTTTTTTCTTTTTGTCCTCCAGCATCACCAACTTGAAGTACTGGGGGCGTTGTGAGCCAATCACCTCCAAGACACTGCAACTTCTCAATGACCTCTCCATTGGATATCCTTTCAATTGGACTCTTAGCAAGTCAAAAACTTGCATGGTTTCCTGCTGCCACTTGAACTTAGGTGGAGCTTGTACTCAGGTGTCTTCTATTTTCTTAGGAGCCAAAGATAATAATACCCATACAGAATCTAAGGTCCTAAAAGTAAGGCCCCATACAGTATAATAGTTGACTACAGATTTATCCCTGACTGGTCCTAAGATTCATAGATAAATACTAGGGACCAGGACCTCTCACTCTGGTAGGTTCTCTGACCAAGCTTTTAGCATCCATAGTGGAAACCAAGCCTCCTGGCTCTTCTGTGTAAGCATGCTGACACTAGGCTCTCCCACAGAAGTAGTAGCTTACTACCTTGATTTAAACAGTGTCTACTGTAAAGTTTGGATGGCTCCACAGTCGGAAGCCAGCAAGCAGAGGAAACACTGTACAATTTCATAAGCACCTTTTCCTCATATCTTCAAATGGCTGTTCATATCTAGTCCCTTCCTAAATAAGAGAGGAGTCTATTCACAATGCGCAGTGGATACTCGGGCAGGGCACAAAGTCCCTCTTGAAATCCCTGCGAGGAAGAGCTACTGTAGAAGACTGATTCTAAGGGGAAATTGCTGTGGAAATGATTTTCTTAAAAGGAGCAGTTTGGTATGGATATTCTCTTATTCCATTAAATAGTAGCAAACGCTTTTCCCTAGGTGGCAGTATTGCGCTCTCGTGGTTTAGAAGATAGGATGCGTAGGCAAAGCCCTAGGTGGCAGTATTGCACTCTCGTGGTTTAGAAGATGGGATGCCTAGGCAAAGCCCTAGGTAGCAGTATTGCGCTCTCGTGGTTTAGAAGATGGGATGCCTAGGCAAAGCCCTAGGTGGCAGTATTGCGCTCTCGTGGTTTAGAAGATGGGATGCCTAGGCAAAGCACACTCACTCTGGAACATCTCTTAGCTTGTGCCACACTTTCCTTGACTGTGTCCCTTTGTTTTTACATACAGTAGTGTAAGGAAGCTAGTGAAGCTTAGCGCTGTACAGTTCATGCTGAACAATCACACGGTGAGTGACCTCAGCCCTTCTCCCTGTCCATTCTCCAACCAGATACATAGACTTCCTCAGCACTGCAAAGCAGGGGTTTCACTTGAGGCCCTGGCTCCTGCATCTCTGCCAGATTACACTCCCGTCACCAGGGCTGCTTTTGGGGTCAAGATGCCTGAGCTGTATTAAAGTCACCTACTGCTGTATATACTTGGGATAAACCAGTAATAACAGCCACAATAACTTAGAAACGTAATTTAAAGCATCCGTGTATCCTTAAAGAATGGCCATGGGGCTAGCGTGCAAGGGCTCAGTAATTCTGAAATTACTGACTTGTGTTCTACCTCTAACCTTTTTAACTTGTTTTCTTTTTTTTTTTTTTAATAGAGTGAGCACTTTTCATTTTTGGGTATTAACAATCAGTCCAACCTGACAGACATGCGGTGTCGGACTACCTTCTACACGGCACTTGGGCGTCTCCTCATGGTGGATTTAGGTACTGCAATAAAACCCCAGAGGCTTGAGAAGTAATCTGGCCCTGTACTAGATTTTTATCCAAGGACAGAGCAGTAGATATGGGAGAAGTCTTCTCTGTTGTTTCAACAGTAATAAAAAACATACGAAATAACCTCCTCTTTTCACAAAGAACACATCATGTTCTCATCCTCTCTGTACTGGGATAGAGTAACAGTTTGCAGCTGAGTTTTCATCTTGATGTACCATAAATTCTCTTCAAGCTGAATACAGTAGTGTACATCTGTTATTCCACTGTTTGGGAGACTGAGGTAGGAAGACTGTGGTTTTAAGACCAATCAGAGAAACATAGTGAAGTCTTTGTTTAAAATAATTTTTTGAAGAATATAAAATTCTCTCTTTGACTACTACATCTGTAAAAGAAGAGAACTATTGAGATTCTTCTTGACCAGAACCACCTCCACCCTAAACTAATAAGCAAACCTGCCTGACCCAGTCAACAAAGGTTTAATTACATAGGTCTCCAGTGCATATCAACAGGGAAGGTTAGTCACCTAAGTAGCATAGGTGGGTCAGCTAATCACTGATGCTCAGTGGTGGTTGTCATGGCAGTTTTGAGCTATTTTAATTTAGTCCTGCTAAAATGGCAGGAGGCCTTCTAGGTTTATGAAAGACTGCTAAGGGAAGTGCATGTGAGCAAAGTCTGCAGGAGATCTCACCTGTTCTAACACAACAGTCTTGGTCCTTCCTCGGCTGATATGTTCTCACTAAGTACAAAAGAGACAGCATGCAGTACCTTGTGTACATGCATGTCTGTGCTAACATTTGACTTTAATTACGACTAACACCTGTTGGATAGTGAAGGGAGTGTTGGTTTTACCGTGGCACCTCCTCCTCTTTCACCCCATCTAATTTCTCAAGCATTCACAGCCGAGACTTGTTGGCATCAGATTTACACCCAGGGTTGTTTCCCTTGTAGGAGAGGATGAAGATCAGTATGAGCAGTTCATGCTTCCACTTACGGCAGCTTTTGAGGCTGTGGCCCAGATGTTCAGCACTAACAGCTTCAACGAACAAGAGGCAAAGGTGAGTGAGTCCTCCACCTATGAACTGGTTGGCTTCTGGCAGAAGGCAGTCCCTGGTAAAGCTAGGATTAGGGAGCTGTCAAGAAGGTGCAGCTCATCTGCAAACTATCCCCTGCTTGGCATCTGATCCTCTTATCCTCTTGAGATTTTAAATTGAAGGGCTGAAAATAAAAAATCTTGTCTTTGTATTAAATTGGATTCTTCAGCACAACCTAAGAGATCGTTATGTACGTTTTTAGATGTATCTACATGAAGTTAGTGTTCTTACTGCCTTTTGAATCACTTGAGTTATATCCAATTTTAATGTTTAATGCTGTTTACTAGTGATTTCACTGTTTTTCTAGAACAGTTCTTCAGGTAATTAGTCTTTGAAAAAAACAAAAAGAAGCCTTTTTATAATCTGTTTTCTACTCTTTTGTTTTCATGGTTTTCTTGGAGTTACTCATTTCTTTTTAGCTCTTTCTTTTTTTTTTTTTTTTTTTTTGGTTTTTCGAGACAGGGTTTCTCTGTTTAACAGCTCTGGCTGTCCTGGACTCGCTTTGTAGACCAGGCTGGCCTCGAACTCGCAAAGATCCGCCTGCCTCTGCCTCCCAAGTGCTGGGATTAAAGGCGTGCGCCACCACCGCCCGGCTTTTAGCTCTTTCTTACTGTAAAGCTATAAAACTATGAGTATCAGACTGGAGAGATGGCTCATCAGTTAAAAGTATTGGCTGTTCTTCCAAAGGACCTGGGTTCAAATACCAGCACCCACATGGCAGTTCACAACTATCTGTAATTGCCGGGTGTGGTGGCTCACACCTTTAATCCCAGCTCTCGGAAGGTAGAGGCAGGTGGATCTCTGTGAATTCAAGACCAGCCTGGTCTACAAAGTGAGTCCAAGACAGCCAGGGCTACACAGAGAAACCCTGTCTCAGAAAAAAAAAAAAGAAAACTATGAGTATCTCTAGGCATATTATTCCAAAGGTATTTCTTTGAATGTTTTTTAGTTTGAAAGTAGACTTTACCATCTTAACTATTTTACATGTATAATGTTATATGTTTCTCCACTATCATGAAATGGATTTTCTTTTCTTTTTTATGTTAATTAAAAAAATTGTTTTTCACACCATCTATTCTGAACACAATGCCCCTTTCTCCAGCTTCTTCCCACCCATCTACCTACCCAAAACAGATTTTCAAAAACTACAAATTTTAATATATGACATTTTCATTATAATTGGGTTCTTTGTAATTCCTTATTTTTGTGAAGATCTCTTTTGAGGAGGCTAGGAATTATGAATCTGTGGTAAGGTGCTTATCTAGAATGCTAGAAGCCCTGGCTTCAGGCCTCGGCACCACAGTAAAACAATAACAACAAGGATTATTCTTTGAATTTCCATATTCCATGGGTAGAATTTTAAGTCTTTTAGTTCTTGTTTTCTGGCTCTCAGAATTGTCACTCAATTGTTACTCTCCTGTTTTTACTTCATACATGCATACTCTCCTGACCTATAGATATCCAAACCAAACATAAGGCCTGAGGTGAGGATGTCAGCGTTGGAAGTGGTACTTTGTGCAGTACCCTAAGAGGACCCAGACTGATCAGAGGCCACCATATAGCAAAGGAATGCTGATGGGGTTGGGGAGATGTGAAGTCTTACCTGACAGTTCATCTTTTTTTTTTTTTTTTTTTGGTTTTTCGAGACAGGGTTTCTCTATATAACAGCTCTGGCTGTCCTAGACTCACATTGTAGACCAGGCTGGCCTCGAACTCACAGAGATCCACCTACCTTTGCCTCCCAAGTGCTGGGATTAAAGGCGTGCGCCACCAACGCCCGGCTGACAGTTCATCTCTTAAAAGCCTCTTAGGAACCAGCAAGGTAGCTCAGTGAGTAAGGACACTTGGCCAAGCCTGACAACCTGAGTTCAGTCTCCATTACCCAGACAGTAAAGGGAGAAGACCAACTCCTTCAAGTTGTCTTCTGACATGCTCTGTGGCATGCATGTGAGCACACACACAGAAGAAATAATGTTTAAAAGTTCTTTTTTTTTTTTTAGAGGTGGGAGAGGTGGTTCAGTGGTTAAGAGCACTGACTGTTCTTCCAGAGGACCTGAGTTCAATTCCCAGCACCCACATGGCAGCTCACAACTGTCTGTAACTCCAAGATCTGACACCCTTACATACTTGCAGGCAAAACTCAAGTGCACATAAATTTTTTTAAGTTTTTTTTTTAATTTCAAAATATGAAAAATTAAGAGACTTTATAGCAGAGTAGTGAGAAAGCAATACCACTCTGTACAGTTTTCAAAGTGGGGAAGGTTATAGAACATACCAGTAATTTAGGCTGCAATATCAACCAATACCAAGAACTTCATTAAGAGTACCAGCGAGCCGGGCGTGGTGGCACACGCCTTTAATCCCAGCACTTGGGAGGTAGAGGCAGGTGGATCTCTGTGAGTTCAAGGCCAGCCTGGTCTACAAAGTGAGTTCAGGACAGCCAAGGATACATACAGAAACCCTGTCTCGAAAAACCAAAAAGAAAAAAAAAAAAAAGAGTACCAGGGAATGCCAGCTTTTCCCCATCAATTCAGTTCCATTCAAACCAAGTAAAATTACCTAAAAAACCACATTGACCATAAACTGCAGCAATCACTTATTATTTCTGTCTTAGTCCATGTAACAAGTCTTTTAGATTGATGTATCTTGGGCTAGATAGTTGAGCTCATAGTATCAGCTCAGAAAGAATTGTTTGCTTAAAGGAGACTGTTCATAGTATAGTACAGTAGCTTTTGCTAAACAAATCAACATCCTCAAATTCCCAGACATTCTAACAATAATGTAATTGGGTTTGGGCTTGGTTTGACAGTGTTTCTCTGTGTAGTTTTGGCTTCCCCTGGAACTCTCTGTAGACAAGGCTGGCCTCGAACTCACAAAGATATGCTTGCTTCTGCCTCTGCCTCTAGAGCGCTGAGATTAAGGGTGTCCACCACCTCCGCCTGGCTAATATGATAGATTTTTTTAGGCATTCAGCTTATTGATCAGGATGCCCCAGTAGAAATTCTATTAAGAATATTGGATTCATAGTTTGAGGGAGACAGAGTCGGGGGAGGGGATGTTTGGACATGCCACAGAGTGGATGTGGAGGCAGGGAAGAGCTTTGCAGAGTCTGTTCTCTATGATCCAGGGATCAAATTCAGGTGACCAACCTGCAAAGAAAACACACTGAGCCATCTTACCAGCACCAAATAACCAGATCTTGATACAAGCTACATGCCCTTCTCTGCGAAGCAACATGACCATGGGAAAGTTACCGGGCCTCTTCCACAAACGGAGAGTACAGTGTATGAGCAGCTCTGAGGTTTAACACATCAGTCGTATTTCTAGGTAGCCAGGGTACAAGGGAAGGTACTATGTGCACACCCTTTCTCTTCCTCTTGCTGGAGTCTGCACTTGATTTCCTTTAGATGAAGAACTCAGGACACACGCCTCTTCTGCCTTTGTATGAGCTTCTCTTCCTTTTTTGCCTTTTGAAAAACTGGGTTATTTTGCTTTCCTGATCTTTATATATTTCTTTAATGTCTTAAGTTACCATGTTCAAGAGTCTTTTCCTAGCATACATGAGACCATGGGTTCAAGTTCCATCATGGGGAACAAAGTAGCTTAACTTCACTTTTACAATAATGAGCCATAAACCAATCTATTTTTCTGAATATAGAATGTATATCCCTTATCTGAAACGCTTGGGCCAGAGATGTTTGAGGTTCCAGATTTTTTTTTCTATATTTTGGCATATTTGCAAATATATATCTTGAGAACCTTATGTACTTGGCCTGAAAGTAGCTTTGTTCTTTTGCAATGCTGGGGGCTTAGGGGTAATGGCACTGACCTGTCTCCCCAGCCCAGTAATTCTGTGTATGAACAGTTCATAATGCAGAGTTCTACACTTACTGGGCATACTGAAAATTAATTTGGGATTTTAATAGTGTAGGATGTGGGAATCAGGGGTAAAGTCCTTTTCTTGAACGTATAAGACCCTCAGCATTGCCCCTACCCCACTAGAAAAGATTGTGTATTTTGGAGGACTTTGGATAATCTTCAGCCTACATATCAAGTTTCCAAAACTAATTTTCCAGATGAAGAAGGTTCCATTCTAATGTGAAGAGACAGATTCGGAATACTGGGGAAAGGGTGTTGATTGAGCTGTGAAAAGAAGAATTTGATTGCAGTTGTGTGAAATTCCTATCATAAAATTATAATTGAAGTGTTGCTTCTGTTTCTATATCCTGCTACAGAGAACTCTCGTTGGCCTAGTGAGAGACCTAAGAGGGATAGCTTTTGCCTTCAATGCCAAGACCAGCTTCATGATGCTCTTTGAATGGATGTATCCTAACCCATGCTAGAAACATTGCAAAACCATACCTGTGGTGTGGTTATGTGATAGGAGTAGGAAGGAGAAGGAAGGGGAGGGAGGTTTGGTGGCGCAAGAAGATGGTTATCCAAAAGGTCTGCTGTTTCCTGTGAGCCCCCCCTGCAGTGGGCTCATGACACAGTGCTGCCCGCTGATTACTGCATAAATAAATAACATTGTTTCCCAGTCTCTCGCCTGGGTTCCACATAAAAGTTGCACTGGAACCAAGACCATTGTGGAACTGCTGCACACAGATTTTACTATACATGAAAAAGTCACACATGGTGGTCCATGTCTTTAATTCCAGCATGAAGGAGGCAGAGACTGGAGGATCCTTGAATTAGAGTCCAGGTTGGTCTACAGAGCAAGGTCCAGGACAGCCTGGGCTACACAAAGAAACCCTATGTTGGAAAAAAAAAAAGGGAAGGAAAAACGAGGAAGCCAGACATGATTTCCCCTGCAATTGACTATAAAAAGTGGTGTAGTAACCGGGCGTGGGGGCGCACGCCTTCAATCCCAGCACTCGGGAGGCAGAGGCAGGCGGATCTCTGTGAGTTCAAGGCCAGCCTGGTCTACAAAGTGAGTCCAGGACAGCCAGGGCTACAAAGAGAAACCATGTCTTGGAAAAAAAAAAAAAAAAAGCTGTGTAGAGCTAGGAAGAAAGTCTTAACTAACTTTATGGCCTTGTATATGCCATCAAAATCTGAGTACCTATTTCTCCAATAGTTTCTCCAGCATAAAAGAAATAGTTGATCTTCTATCATATAAGTGGTAAAGTATAAATAAAAAATATGAAATACACTGTGTTCTTCAGAATAAAGGTATTGAGAATTGAAATGTATTCCTTAATGCCTGAGAGAGAGAGAGAGAGAGAGAGAGAGAGAGAGAGAGAGAGAGAGAG
>CAJQZJ010034389.1:3082447-3101919 GCA_907164525.1 Lophiomys imhausi
AGAGAGAGAGAGAGAGAGAGAGAGAGAGAGAGAGAGAGAGAGAGAGATTGCGTATGTAGAAAAACTCCCCAGGTTAGCAAGCAAGACAGGAAAATAAAGAGCTACAATATAAATTTGTGCTTAATGACCACTGAAACATTAGTAAACTCTGTGGCATCTGGACTCAGAATTTCTTCCTTAGCACCTCCTTTATAGATATCCCTCCTACATGCCAATTCTCCAGCGGGCAGTTGAGCTCTGGTACCATGATCCAGCCTGCACCACACCTGTGCTCAAGCTGATGGCTGAATTAGTTCATAACAGGTAAGCTCTGCTATTTGAGAACCCCTAAGGTAAATTACTTTCTTGTGCTTTGGGCAGATTGTGGAGCACTGCTATCAAATTTGAAAGCTTCTAAAAGTGTTTGTGTTCTATTTGAAAGATACTCTCAGCCACACAAAGCCATTGCTATCTGCAGGAAATAAATCACCAGAAGAGCTCAACATATCCATTTTGTTTGTTGTTGAGAGCGAGGCAGGGTGTTCTTGTTTTGAGACAGGGTCTCAGTAGCCCAGGTTAACTGAGATGGTCTGGAATTTCTGATCTTCATCCCTCCTCCTGGGTGCCATGGTCGCAGGAATTCCTGCATGCTGGGAAACACTCTTACTAAGTGAGGTAGATCCCAAACCCAGGCTGTCTTTTCACCCCACCACCCCAGGATATTCTTTTTTTTTTTTTTTTTTTTTTTTTTTTTTTTTTTTTTTTTTTGGTTTTTCGAGACAGGGTTTCTCTGAATATCTCTGGCTGTCCTGGACTCGCTTTGTAGACCAGGCTGGCCTCGAACTCACAAAGATCCGCCTGCCTCTGCCTCCCAAGTGCTGGGATTAAAGGCGTGCGCCACCACCGCCCAGCAGGATATTCATTCTTAGTCAGAAGTAAACAGATTGTTTTGTTTTTGTTTGGTTGGTTAATTTTGGTTTTTTCGAGACAGGGTTTCTCTATGTAGCCCTAGCTTTCCCTAGAACTCACTCTGTAGACCAGGATGGCTCTGAATTCATAGAAATCTACCTACCTCTGCGTCCCAAGTGCTGGAATTAAAAGCATGTGTCACCCCTAGCCAAGGCTGGTTTTTGTTTGGTTGGGCTTTTTTTTTCCTCTACCTGCCCAAATATGCACAAGTCGGCATTTGCTATCAGTGCTCCGGCCATTGTATTTCAGAGTAGGGATACACAAGAAAGGTATTCTAGTTTAAAATACCTTCTTTTGAAAGTTTATTTTTCATTATGCATATGGGTATGTACAGGTGCCCTCGGAGGTCAGAGGCATTGGCTCCCTCTAAAACTGGATTGTGAGCCGCCTGACATGGGTGCTGGCAACCAAACTCAGGTCCTCTGCAAGAACAGTACATGCTCTTAACTGCTAAGCCATCTCCTTGGCTCCTAAAGTTTTCCTTTAAACCTTTTTTTGTTTGTTTGTTTGGTTGGTTGGTTTTCAAGACAACGTTTCTCTATGTAGTCTTGGCTGTCATGGAGCTCGATCTATAGACCACCACCCTCCTCTGCTTCCTGAGTGCTAGGATTAAAGGCATGTGGCCCTAACACTCAGGAAGTTGAAGCAGGAGGATTGTTTCAGGCTAACTCAGGCTACAAAGTGAGATTCTATCTCAAAACAACAGAAAGGGGCTGAGGAGGTGGCTTAGTTGATAAAGTGCTTGCCACACAAGTGTGAGCCTCTGAGATTATATTCCCAGCACTCATATAAGTTAGGTATGGGTATACATATCCATAATCCATACACTGAAAGAGATAGGCAAATTCTAACGGTGGGCTGGCCAGCCAATCTAGGCAAAACACTGTGCTCCAGGTTCAGTAAGACACTTTGTCCCAAAATATAGTGGGGGTGCAAGGCATGGTGGCATGTGCCTTTGGTCACACTCAAGCGGCAAGGCAAGTGGATCTCTGTAAGTTTGAGACCAGCCAAGGCTACATAGTGAGACCTTGTCTCAGAAAAAAAAAGGTGGGGAATAGTGTAAGAAGACCCCTGATCCCAGCCTTTGGCCTCCAAACATACAGGTACACACACATACACACACACACATGCACGCACACACACACACACACACACACATAGTTGTTTATTACCCTACACACACACACACACACACACACACACACACACACACACACATAGTTGTTTATTACCCTAACTGTGGCTAGACCAATAAAGATTTACTTTTTTTAAGGCAATAAAATTTTCAGTACACCAAAATTTAGATTTGTCTTACGTATTAGGGTAAAAAGAAAAAAAACTGGTGCCTTAGCTTTGCAATTGCAATACCAATTTCTTATGGTATTAAGTTTTTTGTTTGGTTGGTTGGTTTTGTTTTTTGAGACAGGGTCTCACTAGGTGCCCCTGGCTTTCCTAGAACTTGCTCTGTAGACCAAGCTGGCCTCAGTCTACCTGCCTCTGCCTCTTGAGTGCTGGGATTAAAGGTATGTGCCATCATCATGTCGCTTTTAAAGGAAAGCCGCCGGCAGTAACCATGGGATCTTGAGTAAATTTCACTCAGGGCCTGCTGCCTTTCTTTCTCTCTCTCTCTACCTCTTTGTGTCTTTTTTTAATTGTTGTTATTGGGTTGGGTTTGGGTTTTTCAAGAGAGGGTTTCTCTGTATAGCCCTGGTTTGTCCTGGAACTCTGTATGTAGACCAAGGCAGGCGTCAGCCTTGAACAAGATTCTTTAAAACTATTATGATGAGGCAATGTATAATACTCAGAGAGGCTACAACCTCCCATGAAGCCTACATTCAAGAGCAAATCATTTATAAAATAGGTATCTGAGAGCGCCCACTTTGTAAGACAACTTCTTAGCTGTTGTAGACAGAATCTCTCCCCTCAATTGATGGAACAGTAAGAAAGACACTAAAAATGAGTACATGCTGGGCAGGTGGATTGCTATGAGTTTGAGGTTGCATTGGACTATAGTGAGTAGCAGGCCAGCCTGGGCTGTAGCATCAACCCCTATCCCCAAATAAAACAGATAAATAGGAGGGAGGGCCAAGGAGAGCCTCTCAGAGAAACTGATACTTGGGCTGGGATCTGAATCTCAAGGATTCTGGTAGAACTCCAGGTAAAAGTTATAAGCAGATAATTCTGTTTCAACATCCTAAAGTAGGCTCAGCTTGCTGGAACGTGAGGCAGAACACTAACTATGGCTGGATCTTGGTGAGCAAGCAGAGGCCATAGAGGAAATCAAGTTTTTGGGCAGAGGTGCCAGGGCCCTGAGCCTTGGAACAGTGGTAATAAAGAGCAGACATTTTTCCTCACTGCCTTAGGAAGTTAGTAAGCCTTTTATCCAAGTTTGTCCATGATCTTTACTTATATCACTTAAGGGTGTCATCCTAGCTACCTGTCATATGAAGAATAATAAACTGTAATGAGGCAAGAATGGAAACAGGGAAAGCATGTAGGTAGTGAGTAGATTCAGGGCTTATTTTAGAAGTGAGTCTTGAGTGTCAGGCAGGGAGTCATGAAGGACCTCTGAATCTTGAAGGCCTTAATGATCAAGATGATATTTGACTCAAGATAAAAGTAGCTAAAAAACATTTGCTAGCCCTAAGAACAATCAAGAACCAAAACTAAGATTATTAAAATATATCCTTCCCTGCCTTATATTTGAGAGAGCATTCTAAGTCCCTTTGTGTTCTTAGAAGTGGTAACAATAAGCCAAGCAGTGGTGGCCCACAGCTTTAATTCCAGGACTCAGGAGGCAGAGGCAGGCAAATCTCTTGAGTTTGAGGCCAGCCTGATCTACAAAGCAAGTTCCGAGATGGCTCAACATTTAAGAGCACTGACTGCTCTTCCAGAGGTCCTGAGTTCAATTCCCAGCAACCACAAGGTGGCTCACAACCATCCGTAATGAAATCTGGTGCCCTCTTCTGGCTTCAGACAGAACACTGTAGACATAATAAATAAATCTTTTTTAGAAAACAATGGTTTCTCTGGGCGCAGTAGCACATGCTTTTAATCCCCAGCACTCAGGAGGCAGAGACAGACAAATCTCTGTGAGTTCGAGGCCAGCCTGGTCTATAGAGTGAGTCCAGGACAGCCAGGGCTACATAGTGAGACCATATCTCAAAAAAAAAAAAAAAAAAAAAGTAGTAACAGTACTTCACACCTCCTTCTCTTACCACCAAGCCTGTGAGTATATGCAAACAAAAACTTGTGAGTTAGTACCAGTAAATGACTGGTAAGAACTATACCTTACATAAAATTGACAATTTTGAAAGTCTTAATTTTATCTACTGTCCTCTTGTTTTGTTTGGTTTGGTTCTGACATATTTTGATGTTTTCATTGTTTGAAAAGCAGAACTTGAACCTAAAATGTTGGGCTTTAAGAAATAAGCAACAAGCCGGGCGGTGGTGGCGCATGCCTTTAATCCCAGCACTCAAAAGGCAGAGGCAAGTGGATCTCTGTTGAGTTTCAGGCCAGCCTGATCTACCAGTGGAGTCCAGGTTAGCCAGAGCTATTACACAGAGAAACCCTGTCTCGAAAAACCAAAAAAAGAAAGAAAGAAAGGAAGGAAGGAAGGAAGGGAAGGAAAAGAAAGGAAAAGAAAAGAAATAAACAACATCAGCCAGACAGTGGTGGATCTGTTGTGAGTTCCAGGTCAGCCTGATCTATATCCTGGTCTACAGCTAAGTCTACACAGAGAAACCCTGTCTTGGAAAAAAGAAAGAAAGAAGCAACATGATTGAATAAAAAGGGTGATTCTTTCCTCAGTGAAGTAAACAGTTTGCAGCAGTAGTGCTAAGTCACCCATGAGCACCATTGAGAACCTAGAACATCTATCTGCCAAGAAATATCTTTGACTTTTTGTCTTTCTGTATTTTCTGCTCAGATCTCAGCGACTCCAGTTTGATGTTTCATCTCCCAATGGTATCTTACTTTTCCGAGAAACCAGCAAGATGATAACAATGTATGGTAGGTGCTTTAAAGAGGCATGCCCCTGGAAGTGAATCCAACGGTGTGTGGTCCCAGGTTAGACTAACAATAGCCAGGACAGCATTCCCGTGAGGTTATGTGTTCCTTATACATAAGTACTGCACTACCAGATGTCACCAAAGACTGCTCAAGTGTATATTGTATATGCCTTTGGAATGACTTGAAAACTATGAATACAGGTGTGGCGGCAAATGCCTTTAATCTCAGCACTTAGAAAGCAGAGGCAGCCAGAACTACATAAGACCATCTTTTCAATAAAGTATTATGAACACGGCTGTATAAATACTTCTGTATGTTTCCTCAGGCAATCGTATCCTGACACTAGGAGAGGTACCAAAGGATCAGATCTATGCTTTGAAGCTCAAAGGCATCTCCATTTGCTTCTCCATGCTGAAGGCTGCTCTCAGTGGAAGTTACGTCAATTTTGGAGTTTTCCGTCTCTATGGAGATGATGCCTTGGAAAACGCCCTACAGACCTTCATCAAACTGCTCCTCTCTATCCCTCACAGTGACCTCCTGGTAAGCTCTAAGCTCCATTGGCTGCTTCATGCTCAGATCATAGTGACTAAATGTTTTTCCTAAGAAAATACTACCTCACGCCTTTAATCCCAACACTTAGGAGGAAGAGCCATTAATCCAAACACTTAGGATGAAGAGGAAGGCAAATCTCTGTTCAAGAGCAGCCTGGTCAACAGCAAGGTCCAGGCCAGCCAAGGCTATATAGAGAAATCGTGTCTCAAACAAACAAAAAACTACAACCTCATTTCTTTCTGCTATAACTAAACCTTTTGTTTTCCCAACTGAAAGAACCATTCTCCTTCTCCATCCCTGCTAAAGTACCAAATGATTCAACTGATTTTTTTCCTTCTCTTCTGCCCAGGATTACCCCAAGCTCAGCCAGTCTTATTATTCACTACTGGAAGTCCTGACCCAGGACCATATGAACTTTATTGCAAGCCTGGAACCTCATGTCCTCATGTACATCCTCTCTTCTATTTCTGAAGGACTCACTGCACTTGGTAAGCACCTAGCTTGTCTGGCTTATGCTGTAATTACACATTAAATAGTATGGCAGGGGTGAGTACAGAGGAATAGGTAAGCTCGGGGTCAGAGAAAGTCTGGCATCAAAAGTGTACATGGGGGGCTGGAGAGATGGCTCAGCGGTGAAGAGCATTGGCTGTTCTTCCAAAGGACCTGGGTTCAAATCCCAGTACCCACATGGCAGTTCACAGCTGTCTGTGGTGGCACACGCCTTTAATGGAAGCAGAAGCAGGCGGGTCTTTGCGAGTTCAAGGCCATCCTTGTCTACAAAGTGAGTCCAGGATAGCCAGGGCAACACAGAGAAACCCTGTTTCAAAAAAAAATTTTTTTTTAAAGTGTACATGGAAAAGCTGGATAGGAAGTCCATGAGGATTGCAAGAACAGCACGCACTATTATTTATAGGCAAGAGGAAACGAGGAAATCCAGCTCACTTGTGCAGAAGGGTTATAGAGGAATAAAATCAAGCTGAAAATAACCAGACACATTGCAAATCAAGCAAGGTCCCCTTCAGCTTATTGGGGGATTGATACTCTCTCTTGTGCATAACAGAAGCTATGGAACTGTTTTTCCCAGATGTTTCCTTCCTAGACTATATTATATTATCTTTTCAACCATTTTGGTATTAAGGCTGAGCAGTCATAAGAAGGACTTTTGAATTATCAGTTGTGAACTGTCCACACCTTACTGCCACTTCCATGATACATCCATACTTCTCTCCAAAACAAAGCCATATCTAGCACAGTCCCCTCCAAGGTATCAGACCTTGCCCTGGGAGGCTACCTGCACTTTGCCAGGTTCCTCAGGAGAATTAGAAGTGATTTATGTTTTCAAATGTCATAGCCTTTCCTAGTGAGCATGTGTCCCTTGGTGAAAAGCACAGATAAGCTGAGTCTCCCCAAGATGCTTTAGAGATAAAGGTCAGTACATAGCCCATTCTAACCATGTTCACAGGCTGTATAAAGTAGGGTTTGACAGTACCTTCCTCCACCAGTAACTCAGCCTCATACGTCAGGCCCCTGGGTTCTACAGCTCTGTCTGTTTTTAGCAGTATGGTTTTAGATGAGTCTCATCTCTCCAAGCTGGTGTCTCTGTTGACAAAAGCCACACTTGCCTCCTGGAGTTTTCAAGAGCATGACTTGAGGTAATACTTGCAAAGCATTTGCCACACTGCAGGGCTTGTTTAATAGGAGCTTTCTTAAATGAAACAAAATGCTTTAAGCCAGTAATTCAATATTTATATTATACATTAAACCCCATTTTAAAGTTGGACCTTGGTTATACTCAATGGTGACATTGGCTGAGGTCCCAGTCTGGGTACTCTTAAGGGATTGTACCCCATATTAATCTATTTGCCCAGATCATCGCAGCTCAATATCCCCCCCGACCCTTCCACATGTTTTATTCCAGACACCATGGTATGCACAGGCTGCTGTTCCTGCCTGGACCATATTGTGACATACCTCTTCAAACAGCTATCACGAAGCACCAAGAAAAGGACAACACCCCTGAACCGGGAGAGTGACTGCTTTCTGCATATCATGCAGCAGCATCCAGCTATGATCCAGCAGGTAAGAAATCTGAGGGTTATTTATGGTGGTGGTGGTGTCCCACAGTGGATGCACTTCTGTAGGAGAGGGAATGCCAATGTGATGCACGTCTCACTATGTTCATGTTCCTAAAATGGCAGTGGATTGTGAATGTTCTAGATCTGGAAAGCATCTGCAATGATCTGAGTCTCACCAACCCCATCCCTTCATCCTATCCTGTGAGCACCCTCTTTCTTCTATGAAAATGACTTTCCTCCCTCACTGCTGGGAAATGGAACCTAGCTTTCTTAGAGCTTCTGCTTCTTTTTGTAAAATAGGAACAAAAATGTAAGACAGGGCTGCGGATGTGGCAATACTTGGTGGAATGCACAAAGGCCCTTCGTTCAATCCCCAGCACTGACAAAGAATTTAGAGCAAGGCTGGGCATGGTGATGCACGCCTTTAATCCCACCCCTTGGGAGGCAGAGGCAGGTGGATCTCTGAGTTGGAGGCCAACCTGGTCTACAGAGCAAGTTCCAAGGGCTCTATTATACAAAGAAACTGTCTCAAAAAACCAGAAGGAAAAAAGAAACAGATAAAGACTACCAACAAATAAAATTTTACCATTAAAAAAAAAATTTTAACAAAGAAAAAAAAAGATCTAAATGATGTTTCACAAATTTTCCTAGTTTACCCTGCACAGAAAAGGCCTATGTAGAGCCTGTCCTCTCATCTTAGATAGGCAAACCTGCCTTCTTGCTTCTAGATGCTGTCCACGGTACTGAACATCATCATCTTTGAAGACTGTAGGAATCAGTGGTCTATGTCTCGACCCCTACTTGGCTTGATACTACTTAATGAAAAGGTAAGCAAGGACCAGCAAGAGGCTCAGGAGATAAGGGACTTATCACCACCCCTGACAGCCTGAATTCAAGCTGCTGCTTTTTAATTAAAGTCTTTATATGTCCAGGTTTTTTGGTTTTTTTTTTTTTTTTTTTTTTTTTTTTTTTTTGTTTTGTTTTGAGACAGGGTTTCTCTGTGTAGCCCTGGCAGTCCTGGACTCACTTTGTAGACCAGGCTGTCCTTGAACTCACAGAGATCTGCCTGCCTCTACCTCCCAAGTGCTGGGATTAAAGGCATGTGCCACCATGCCTGGCATATGTCTGGATGTTTTGTCTTCCTGTGTGCCTGGTACTCTTGGAAGCCAGAAGAGGACATGTATCCCCTGGAACTGGAGTTACAAGTGGTTGTGAGCTGCCGTATGGATGCTGGGAACCCAACCGAGGTCCTCTAGAAGAGCAGCCAGTGCTCTTAACTGCTGACCCATTTCTTCATAAAAGAGAGTGTGTATGTTGATAGGTGTGGTAGTGCACACTTTTAATCCCAGCCCTCAGGAGGCAGAGACAGGATGATCTCAGTTCAAGGCCAGCCTGGTCTATATAGTAAGTTCCAGGACAGCCAGGTAGTGAGACCTGGCTCAAAAAGAAAAGAGGTCTGGAGATATGGCTCAGTGATTAAATATGTTTGCTGTTGTTCCAGAGGCACCAAAGTTTAATTCCTAGCCCCACATCAGGCAGCACTCAACCATCTTCAAGGAATCTTGACACTTTTCTGTCATTTGAGGGCACCCAGACACAAACACAGTTGTGTTTTTATAACAGAAAAATAATAAAAATAAATTTCTGAAAACAAAAAGGAGAGGTAAGCAAGTTTGAGGCTTAATAAGGTAATAAGCCTTCACACTGCTCTCACTTCCTGGACACTGTGAAACTCCTGCAAATACTTGGCAAGGAATTTTGGGGATGGGCCATTGACTAAATATGTCCTGTTTCTACTTGCCTTTTGAAGTCTGCACACAGTCAGTTTTTGTGGCCCATGCCTATAATCTCTGCATTTGAGAGGTGAAGGCAAGATGATCAAAAGTTTAAGGTCATCCACAGCTACACACATAAAAAAAAAAAAATTCAAGCATTTGAAGGATGTCTTCATATTGTTTAAAAATCAAACTTTTTTTAAGGATTAATTGATTTATGTCTACAGTGCTCTGTCTGCATGTATGCCTGCAGGCCAGAAGAGGGCACCAGATCTCATTATAGATGGTTGTGAGCCACCATGTGGTTGCTGGGATTGAACTCAGGACCTCTGGAAGAACAGCCAGTGCTCTTAATCTCTGAGCCATCTCTCCAGCCCCAAGTGCTTGAATTTTTAAAATGTGAATTGAATTGTGGTAGACACTGCCTTCCTTGACAAACATTCATCTGCTTTCTCTCACTTTCTGTTTTGCTTCTTGACTTGCAGTATTTTTCTGACCTAAGAAACAGCATCGTCAATAGCCAACCACCAGAGAAACAGCAGGCCATGCACCTGTGTTTTGAAAATTTGATGGAAGGCATTGAGCGGAATCTTCTGACGAAAAACAGAGACAGGTAGGTGTCTGGATCTTGCCAGGAAGTACTGTTATTTTTCAAACCATTGAAACAAGGGCAGTTCCATAAACATCTCTATTTACCAGATATGATCTACCTACAGCAATGCTGTTCAGTAGAGAGGCAAGCTACATGTGTAACTTAAATCCCTATGACAAGTTTAATAGTAATACCCAAAACATCTACAGTTATCTCGGTATGATGTCTGAGAATTGAGAATGTAAACTTTGTTATTGAGAATGTAAATTAAATCTTTAGAACCATTTATATATTACACTTAATGGCATACATAAACTGAGAAGCTAAGTTTTGTCAGAAACACCTAATCTGAATTATATTTCATAAACTTAGAGTTGATACAGAATCCTATACCCCGGTTATGCCGACATGCTTTGAAGTTTTCTAAGAACTGAATTAACTAATTGCATTATCTTAATTATATCATCTTAATGAAAGCATTTTGATATAAAAGTGATCAGAGTGTGATTAGAGAACTGAATTTTAATATTACTTCATTTGACTCAGCTCTCGTTCTCACTAGCCATAAGCAAGTGCTTACTAACCATCCGTGGTTAGCAGCTTCCATCTTGGACAAAACAGCTATATGTCCATGGTCTTTTAACGCTGAGACGTGTAATGACTTCATGTCATTTCTGCCTTTACTTCCTATGGTTAACTCCTACCTCTTGTCAAGCAGTTAATATGCTTGTGGTGCTGCCATGAGCCCAAAGTGGCCCTCTCAGCTTCAGGTTTGTCCAGCTCTGGTCTGCTATGAAGTTGCTGGAAAAAAGTAGAGGTATAAACAAGGCCACCTTTCCCTAGTAGTCCTGAGACTAAGGTTAGCTGCTAAGACACAGTTCCTGTCTTCTGCTTCTCAGTAGCTGTTTCTGTGGTTAGGAAAATAGCATTTTAGGCAAAGAAGTTTCCTTTCTACCTCCTCCCCCAACCCACATGCATCCTTTCTGCAGGTTCACCCAGAACCTGTCAGCATTCCGTCGAGAAGTCAACGACTCAATGAAGAATTCCACTTATGGAGTGAATAGCAATGACATGATGAGCTGACAACTCTTGGACTCTCCTGTACAGAGCAGCGTCCCTTGGCGTGGTCCAGAGGGTGAACAGTTGCAAGGGAGAGGGCCTGGCTGATCCTGGCTCCTTCCTCCAGGGGTGTGGGGAAAATGGCAAAGGTCACCTAGCTATTTTTCCAGGAAATACGGGGGTGTGCGTGCACTCACTAAGGGGCAGGGCACTGCTGGGTCCTGGGGGACTGGGTGGGAAGGGTTTTGGGAGGAGACAGAGACACAAGCATCTGAGACTCTAGCCCAGTCCTGGGGCCACCCATGCAGGGAGAACCCAGCGTCCTGCCACAACCTGCCTTGTATAAACATGTACATTTTTTCATAACATTTTGAACAAGGTTTATATTGACTCAAGTTTAAAAACAAAAAGTGTGACTGAAAAATTTTTACAGAGTCTAGTGCACCAATGCTGATGTGAGGGGTTATGTATGGCGAGTGAAGAAAATGTGTATTGTGGTGGCCTGAAGCTTTATTGGACAAGGATGTGTGAAAGTACAGAGATATATTTAGTGACACAGTGTAGAGAGGCAAAAAAAGGAAAAACTCCAAATGTATATTTTTTCTTAATGCCCTTTCCCCACCCCCACCCCCAATGATGCGTTCCTGTTGCTGTATTAACCCTTGTTATTAGGAACTCTGAGCCATGCTGGAGCACCATCCTCCCCAGCCACGGACGCTGCCCTGGGTCCCCAAGCCTCCTGCAGTGACAAATAACTCCAGCTAAAAATTTCTGGTTTTCTTATCTCCATCCTTGCTCACATTTCACTTGCCCTCATGCTCAGACAGACGCCTCCCTCTTGCTGTTAAAAGTTGGATTTATGTTTTAAGATTCTTGGTCTCTGTAGGGAGACAATGGAGAATTGAGCCATTAGCTCTCTTGTTGAGCAATTTGCATGAGTCCACCAGAGGCCTGATGTGTGTGGCCGTAACTTTGTCTTCCCCAGCCCTTGAGGCAGTGTGTATGGATGTGTGTGTGGATATTTATGTATGTACCCTGCCCTCATGAATGTATGAACTGGAGGAAGTTACTACAGGGGAGGGGTTCTTAATAACAAGGTCTACCTAGCATGAAGTATTTAACATTCTCCCTTGAAAAATATACATTTTTATAAAATAAAAAGCATAATAAATGTTTTGAATATTAAAAAGAAAAGTGAACCTACAGAGGAAAATTCAGTGGAGAAAGCTATTTGCCTTGTACTTTTCCACAACTGTTGCTGCTAGTTGTACACATCTCTAGTTCAGCTCTTACCCGTGGGACATTAATCAATTAGGTTTTATTTTTATTTCCTCAACCCTCACAAACAAGCCTATTAATTTTCCTTCTCCTCTGGCGACTGTGTGGTGAATCTTTTCTTGCGTGATCAGGTTGCGGATAGACTTGTAAGGGTGTTTGCTGCATACAGTGTAAGCATTGTGACCGCCAATAAACTTCAATGGTTTCTACTGACCTGGTTTCAGCAGTCAAGTATAGTGTGTTCAGGAATGTGTCTCACTGTAAACACATGGAGATATTTAAACAAACATGCTTTTTTAAAAAACAAACCAAAAACAGTAGATGCAGAAGACCCTCTACCTTATAAAATTAACTGAGATTGTGTCTGACTCAACTCTTTTTAAAGTATGACTGGTTCAGCTGACATACTTAAAGCATAGTGTTATATTCTCCAGAGTTGTCAAAAATGAAGCCACTCTACCTCTCTCCAGGTAATAAAATGACTGCCTGCATATAAGCAGGAGCTGAAGAAAGCCTCATTTGTGTTAGTCTTTACATCTGCCTCTTTGATAGAGGCTGGGCTTCATTTATTAGGCCTTGATAAGTTCAAAGGCAAATGTTTTCCCCTGGAATACTACAGAATGCACAGGCCAGATTGAGCAAATAAAGAAGACTAGTTTTGGGGATTTATGGCCCTGTACTGCACAGCCTTCATTATGAGGGATCTCCGTGGCTGGGACCATTGGAAAGCACAGAAGTACAGGGCGGTTGTGTGTGTCTTACTACAAGGGCCCAGCTGCCACTCCTGAGCACCTTCTTAGGTGTACCAACACCTTCCTGTGCTGTTCAAGCCTTTGGAGCTGTTACTGCCTGCTTAGTCCTGAAAGGCTTTTTGCCTTTTAGTTTTTTACTGTATTTTCTTAGAATTAGCAGATCTTACAGGTTCCATTTCTAAGTCTAGTCAAAGTACAAAATGGTTAACGTACTGATAAGAAAAGCCATCCTGGCACATGTTCAGGGGAACCTGGGATAGTAAATCTGAGGTAAATGAGACCAGGGAGCTGGGAACCTTTCTCACAGATACTAGAAAAACTAACTATCTTGGGATAACAGTTGGCCAATAAAATCCCAGTGTCCTTCCTTCTCTCCTACAAAAGAATTCCAGAGACAAAAAACTCACTAGGGATGATAGTATCTTTGGTACAGTCACAGCAAAGTGCTCATGGCTAAGGTCTTCAGCAGCTCCACCAAATTTTGTCAACCTTAAGGGTAAACCTTAAGGTTGTACCTCTTCAACTGACAGAAGAGAGTTTCTGCCCTGGCATGGTATTGTATGCCTTTAGCCCCAGCAATTGGGAGGCCAAAGACAGGCAAATCAAGGTTCAAGGTCAGGCAGGACTGCAAAGAGAGACCATGTCTCAAAAAAAGAAAAAGAAACTGGACATTAGTGACACACACCTTTAATCCCACCACTTAAGAGGCAGAGGCAGGCGGATCTCTGAGTTCAAGGAGAGCCAGTGCTATTATACAGAGAAACCTTGTCTCCGAAAAAAAAAAAGAAAGGAAGTAGAAAGTTTTTAGGATTTGAGAAATGAAAACAGGATTAATCAAAATAATTCTTCACTACACAGCAAGGCCATTCTGGGCTACTATACCTCTCTTTCTCTTCTTTTCCCTCAACCCCCCCCCCCCCCCACACACACACACACACTACCAATTTCATAGAATTCATCCTAATGAAATCCAGTTATCTTTAACTTTATTTTCTCAGATATCATAGAAACGTGTATATTGTGGGTGCCAGTGCTGTTCCTCGGCACTGAGTACATCAAATCAAGTGTCTACACAGTGATTCCTGGAATAAGATATACTTAACACATAAATTCTTTTACTAATGATTATTAAACATTATTATGTGCATATGTATTTGTTAGCTTAGCCCAAATAAAGGTAATATTTTTCTACTGAAGTGCAAACCGAAGAAGGGATTTTACTCAGAGTCAAAATGTTAAGTTTTTAAATTCTGGTTTTGTTGGTTCTTCAAGACAGGATTTCTCTGTGTAACAGCTCTGACTGTCCTGGAACTCTATGGAGTAGGTTGGCCTCAAACTCAAGAGATCCACCTACCTCTGCCTCCCAAATCCTGGGACTAAAAGCATGTGCCACCACCTCCCAGCTAAATTCTGTGTTTTAATATGTCTTCTCATGTAGGCCAGGTCAGCTTTGAATTCCTGGCCCTCCTGCCTCTATTTCCTAAGTACTGGTATTACCGACACGTGCCGTCATGCCTGGCTAGGCTTTGAAATTTTAAAGAAGTACTGACTTCAGGCAGGCATATCAGTTTTCTAGTGGAAAGTGGTACAGGCTTAATCTAACTGCTCTCACGTGAAGAATACCGTTTCAGTATCCTGTGATGGATGAATTTCTCCTATGCAAGCAGATTAGAGCCAAAAGAGCCATGGTCCTAGAACGTGAATTAACCTAGAGCGCCAAAACAGCACTCCAAGTAGCTCTGTCCAAAGCAGAGCTTCTGATGAGATCTCCAAATCTACTAATTTGTCAAACACCAAAGCAAAACTGGAGAGGAGGAACGATTGGATTAACCTGTAAAACATTTACTACACTTTGGAAAACAAATTTGAAGGAATTAAATGTGTATCCCCAACTATAATGAAACATCTACTAGCTAGATGCTTATCCTAAGGGGAGTCTTCCTCTCAGCTGTCTTCTGGGTCCATGACATTTCAGTATTTTCTAAACTTTAGATGCTAACTGGTCAGCCAATGTTGGTGTGGTTCAGAAACTGTGTCCATTAAGGAAAGCTGCTAACAGACAATGGGGCTGAGACCAGTTTGAAAATGACTTTCCCTTCTCAGCAATTCATGGTTCTCAGGAAAGCCTGACTGCTACCCTTGTCATCTGTTCATTCATGACACTTGGCACCTATGGGCCAAGGCCTTTCTGATAGTCAGCTACAGAAAAGGAGTATGTGAAATCAAAACATCTCTGCACAGAATCCATTAACAGTACACACTGACTTTAAAAGTGAGCAGGGTGGGTGGTAGGTAGCCCAGTGGGAGAGTGCTTCTGCGTGTGCCACCCGATTGTCATTCTCAGCACCCATTTCCCCAACATCAGTAAACTGTAATAAAAGCAGTATACAACTCATTTGTACTATCAGTTGAAGACTTCATAAAGCACTAAGCACACAGAAGCACTTACAGGCCTGATTCATCTCACTGCGGTTGTAAAGGAGTGCAATCTGAGCAGAAGCAATCACCTAATACCTACTAAGCCACAAATTATACCAGTCAAGCATTGGGATTAAGGTCTGGAGAACAAGCCCACAGGATAAAGAAAAAAAAAGTAAAAACCCAGATGTGGCTCACGCCTGTGATAACAGCACTTAGCAGACTAAGGCTGGTGGAGAAACAACAAATGCCAGATCAGCCTTGGCTACAAACTGAAATCCAGTCTTGGGGGACAAAGGGAAGGACGGTGATGGTGCTTGAGACAAGATCAAGAGCACCTACTGCTCTTGGAGAAGATCCGAGTTCCTAGCACCTACATGAGGCAGCTTACAACTGCCTGTGACTCTAGTTCCGTGGAATCCGACTACTTATTTGGTCCTGCCCTTGAGTGCACATATATACATAATTTTTTGTAGTTGAAAAAATTTTAATGAGTAATGGGCAGCCTTATGAAAAGCTCAGAGGAGTTGTGCATGGTACTACACACTTGTAATCCCAGAAATAAGGAAGCAAAAGAATCAAATCAGGGCTAGACAGTATGACTCTGCCCCTCTCCCCAAAACCTTCCACCAAAAAAAAAAAAAGGCTCAGAAGAGCCACTAACACAATCTAATAGGTATTCCAAACTAGCGAAAAGGATGGAGAATATAGCCCAAAGTCAGAAAATACAAGCCTCTCCCCGGCTCTCAAGAGTAGTTAGTATTAAAATATTCGAGAGTGGACGTGAAAACACTTAAGAGTACAGCCAGCCATTACTTTATCTGATTAACAACCTCTTAAATCCAGCCTGGAGCACATGTCAAACGATATCGAGCTATGAACTTTATTGACAAGCTACAAATAGTGCCTTAGAACCCTTCCACTCAACTAGACAAGTGCAGCGGCGGTCTCTGCAGCCACACCGTTCCACCTACCTTTAACGTCTACAAAGCGCGCTTGCTCATCTGCTGGTCCAGAGACTCAAAGATCCTCCCCCCTACAGTCCCCATCCCTGAAATTTTTTTTTTGTTTTGTTTTGTTTTTGTTTTTTCGAGACAGGGTTTCTCTGTGTAGCCCTGGCTGTCCTGGACTCACTTTGTAGACCAGGCTGGCCTCGAACTCACAAAGATCCACCTGCCTCTGCCTCCCAAGTGCTGGGATTAAAGGCGTGCGCCACCACCGCCCGGCTCATCCCTGAAGTTTTAAGACCTGTTTGTTTGAGGCGCTCCTAATCATGTCCCTTATCTATCCCAGCAACCAAAATGTGCTCCTTCCAAGCCAGGGCCGAAGGATCAAGTTACGTCGTGATGGATGACAAGGATGGCTTATTGGCCTCAAATACGTTTGCAGAAGATAGTAGCCAGAGGGTGGAAAGACGTACTGGAGTGAGTGAAGAAGTCTCTGCGGAGATCCCAGCCTGACCGGCCACAGCCGACACCAAGCGGAACAGCTGGAACCAAATCCTGCGAGTGCGGGGCCCCGGAAGTGGTTCCGCGCGTTCCTTGCGTCAATTGGAGACTCCGCGCCAAGGTTGCATCTGGACTGCGCAAAATCCCAAGACCAGATCCCGTCCCTGGTGACCCGCGCACGCGCAGTGAGGACTCATGTGCCCGATGGTTTTCGGCTGTAGCATGGGCAAACCTACTCCAGGAAGATCTGTGGGCCCTGCCCTTGAAGAAATCTGAGTTTATTTGCGCCGCGTCCTCACACCTGTATCCGCATAGACTGTCGGCAGAGTCTCTGTCCCTAAGGAGTGCTGAACACGTAGAGGAAGTCTCAGGTGCAAAGAGTGTTCCGTGCAGTACGGCTCCCAGCGAAGCCCTTCCCTGACCAGACCAAGAAGGCACGACAAAAAAAGACGAGAAACACCTTTTGAGGAATATCAGAAATAATATGGCCGAAGGGAAAGTGCACCCCTCTGTGTCTGAGTGAAGAATGTGCCTGCAAGAGGTTGGGCTTTGATTCTAAAAACCGGCTTCTAAACCTCCAAAGACCCTTAGCAAAGCAGCCCGGTGAGCAGTCTTTGCTTAACACATCGGCCTAAGGGATGGGACGTGTGAACCAAGGCTTAGAGCTGAGAGGGAAGTTGAAGAATAATGAGAGGTGAACTTAGTACAGCGTTATGACCAGCTGAATTTTAATGACTCCTGTGATTCCCCAGTTCCAGAATGGAGCGGCACCTGACTGAGAAAGAGGAAGTATTTGTCAAGACTAGGGTGTGGGTTGTAAAGAAGGCAATGCACTAAGAGAAGGCCTGTCTCCTGGAGATGTCAAAAACATTTCTGCAAAATAAATACCAATCACAGAAACTCAGAAGAAGAGGAATTTGTCGTTTTACTAAGCAAACATTCCTCAAATACAAAACCAAAGACATTAAGGAATAAAATAAGATAACGTTTAGGGGGCTGGAGATTCAGCAGTTAAAAGCACGGAGGCTGCTCTTGTAGAGGACCCAGGTTCGATGCTCAGCACCCGCATGGTGACTCACAATGGTCTGTCACTCCATTTTCAGGGAATTCAACACCCTCTTCTGGCCTCCTCGAGACAGATGCATGCACATTGTGCACAGACACAAACCACCCATATACATATTTTTTCAACGTTTATTTTATTTATTCAAGTTACATCTCAATCACAGCCTCCTCTCTCCTCCCCTCTCGGTCCCACCCTCTTCACCCTCTCTTTCTTATCCTCTTTTTTTTTTTTTAGACAAGGTTTTTCTGTATGGTGGTCCTGGCTATCCTGGACTCTAGACCAGGCTGGCCTCCAACTCACAGAAATCCACCTGCCTCTGAGTGCTGGGATTAAGGGCATGTACCACCACCAGTAGCCTCAGGGCTAACTTGAAATATGTGAGACCTTATCTCAAAAATAACTCAGCAAAACTCTTTATGAGTGATGGTGTTGGGGAATGAACCCAGGGCCTTGTACATGGTTCTGAGTGTAATCCCAACAACATACTTGAAGGTTAAAAGGGGATATTTCTTGTTAAAACAAATGGCTGTATGTGGTATATAGCATAAAGATTTGCAATCCTAGCACTTGAAAGGCTGAGGCAAGAGGGTTCAAAGTTCAAGGCCAGTCTGGGTTCTGTATAGGAAGACTGTCTTGGACAGAAAGACAGTGCAAAAGATAAGGGGAGGAGGAAGGAGGGCCAGGTTTGTAGTGCACACCTTTAATCCCAGCACTCAAGGAGCAGAGAGAAGTGGATCTCTGCGAGTTCAAGCCCTACCTGATCTATCTACATAGCAAGTTCCAGGCAGGCCAGGGCTACATAGTGAGATCATCTTTCAAAAACAGAGTGAATGTCTTACCAAAATGTCCTAACCAAATGAGTGTAGCTCAAAAAGAAAAGGCACAAGATCTCAAAGAAAAGTGAATCTTGTCTTTATTCTCAGATGTCATGATTAAGAGTACAAAAAAGCCATGGAGTTTTCAGAGTCAGCTAGTTATGAACACATTACCACCAAAGTTTCCTTGGCATTATTTTATAGATTTTAGTACATATCTGAAATTACTCGAATATTTCATATTCTTGGATGCCATGAAAAATGCTACATATTTTAAAATTTAATTGTTTTTAGTACATACAAATAACCTTTATGTCCTCCCTCACTGCACAAATCTAGGAAATCCAGGGTTTGGTGTATGTTAAGCAAACGTCATATGACTAGCTCTCAAGGGAAGACAGGGAACTAGTCGGCAGTGTGGAGGGAACATGTGGAAGAGGAACAAGTAAGAACAAATTACTTCGCCTTTGTAGAAAGTTCCACAACGAAACTCATTGTGTGATAACCTGAAAATTAAAAAGACCGTGAACAGGAGCTGGAGAGATGGCTCAGCGGTTAAGAATACGGACTGGGTCGAAAAACCAAAAAAAAAAGAATACGGACTGGGGCTGGAGAGATGGCTCAGAGGTTAAGAACACTGGCTGTTCTTCCAAAGGTCCTGAGTTCAATTCCCAGCAACCAC
>CAJQZJ010034389.1:3103950-3127768 GCA_907164525.1 Lophiomys imhausi
TATATATATATATATATATATATATATATATATATATATATATATAATACAGCTAAAAATCAGAGCTAAAATTAGAGTCAGGTGTGGTGGTGCCCACCTATAATTCTAACACTTGGGAGGGAAAGGCAAAAGAATCTTGAGTTCAAGAACACCTTTGCTAAATACCGAGACCTTGTCTCAGAAGGAAAGTAAGAAGGAAGGAAAGTTGATAGGAAGGAAGGAGACAAGACATAATTTGGAGCAAAAAAAGTCTTTGAAATCAGCCGGGCAGTGGTGGCGCACGCCTTTAATCCCAGCACTTGGGAGGCAGAGGCAGGGGGATCTTTGCGAGTTCGAGGCCAGCCTGGTCTACAAAGTGAGTCCAGGACAGCCAGGGCTACACAGAGAAACCCTGTCTCGAAAAAAACAAAAAAAAAAAAAAAGTCTTTGAAATCAATATATTTGACACAAAACAAATATCCATTAATAAAAAAGATAATAATAAAATAAATAAATAAATAAAAATAATTTTTTAAAGAACATTAATAACTCAATAAAAAATAATCTCAAATAACTCAACTTTAATAACCAAACAGGCATTTTGAAAGTGCCATAGCCAATAATCACTTTTACATTCGATGTCCCTTATCATCAGGGACATGCAAATTTAAAATGAAATACCACCAACAGGCTTACGATATAGTTCGGTGTGGTAGAACACTTCCTTTGAGGGAAGGAAAACAAAATAAAATACATCTTCTAGAATGGCTAAGTTTAAGAACACCAGCAGTGCCAAGTATTGGCGAAGATGCAGCACGGTGCCATTTTCATACATCATAGGTAGAAATGTTTGACGGTAGCCACTGCTGATGCTTCCTGCCAGATGGCAAAGCATCTCTAAGTCAAGTAGTAAAGACACCCTCTCTGTTGGTAACTTCAATAAATCCCCCACTGACAGTGAACAGTGGGTCTCACATAGGGCTCCCTTCTGGGCCAGTAGCAGCAGCTTCACCTGAAAACTGGTTGGAAATGCAAATTCTCTTGGCCCCACCTAGACTTGCCCAATAGAAGACAGTGGAGGTGATACTCTAGTTTTAACCAGGTGATTCTAATGCAGGAAGGGAGGAAGAAAGAAGGGCTATTTCTTTAAGGTTGATTGGACACCTCCCTTTCCCCTCCTCCTACCCAGGCTTCTTAACAGTCCGGTGTGGGAAGCTGGCCCTTAGGTGTACCAGATAAGGACCGGCAGTTGGAGGTGAAGCCCATGACTGGAAGCACAGTAAGCTTAAGTAGGGGCTGAATGAGACTTGGATCCAACTGGAATCACATCCCAGTGTCCCCTCCCTCTCCACTGGGGTTCTGGGAGGGCCCCAAGGGCAGTCAGGTGATCTCTTTGCAAGCTTCCACACGTGGGCTAGACAAAAATCACCATCCTTTCCAGTGCTGTTTTTTTTGAGTCTCTGTGTTTCAAATCTGGGGATGCTCTCATCAGTTGTGGGGTGGGTGTTGGGGAACTTGGCCTCTAGTTTTTAATGACTGCTGGCTATCGCCAGCATTCCCAGGCCTCAAGCAAGCCTGCCTTATGGAAGGCTGTGAGCTAGCCTCTGCATTGCTCAGGGACAGTGATAACAGCTGAGCCCCACGCAGGGACCCAGGACTTTGCCTCCCCACAGACACACTTCTATCCACTCCCTGCCACACCACCTCCACCCAGCCACCCAGCAAAGCGATATGAGTCGTCACAGCACCGGCAGCGGGACTGAGACCTTAACAAAGGCTGCGCTCTGGGGTAAGGGCGAAGGTTGTCCCCAGCAAAGGTGGGGTGGGGTTGCTGGTGAACTGTGCCTCTAACAGAGGGACCCATGAGCCTCCCAGCCCCACGCTGCCATCTTCTCTATGCAGGTTGTGAGCTCAGTCAGGAAAAGCAGACTTGCACCTTTAAACCCCAAGGCGAGAGGAAGGACAGCTGTAAACTGTTCCTCAGCACGGTGGGTGTCTCCCAAGGAGGAGGAGAAGGATGGAACAGGAGTGATTTTCCATTCTCAACAGGTAACAGCTTTCTCCCATCGCCCTTCTCAGATCTGCTTGGGGGAGAGAGCTAAAGATGAAATGAATCGTGTGGAAATCCTGCCCCCAGTAAACCAGGAGGACAGAAAACTGCCAGTCACCATTGCCACGCTAAAGCCCTCTGTCCTGCCTATGGTAAGCCTCTCCAGTCGAGCCCAGGCAAACAGTCACCACCCCGCTCTTCATCTTCACATGGGCCTGGATGGAAGAGTGGGTGCCTTCATGCCCCAGGCTTCTGGCCAGGCTAGAAAGGCAACATGGCCCTGACCACAGTGGAAAACCATCCCAATTCCTGCTTCCCAGAGCCTTATAACCACGAGCAAGCAAATGTCCTCATGTTAAACTGTTTACTTGTCATGTTTAAGCTATTTACTGCTAGTCACCAAGACATGTTGATAGCTTATATTTGGGTTATGAGTCTGGAAATTCTCTTCCTTCTAGTAATGATACCTTGTACAGTCCACAATTAATCATTGTTTGTGAATAATGGCCAGGTTTGTAATTTGGAGGATTTTTAAAATTGTGTGTGTGTGTGTGTGTGTGTGTGTGTGTGTGTGTGTGTGAATGCCTCCTCCTTCCTGGTCTCTGTGTGGTGTGAGTGTGTGTAGTGTGTATGTGTTCAGGCACATGCACCACAGCACATGTGAGATCAGAGGATATCTTTCAAGGAGTTGGGGGTCTCCTTGAATTTGTGGGTTCCAGGAATCAAACTCAGGTTGCCAGGCTTATGCAGCAAGTGCTCTTACCTGCTGAACCATCTCGTCTGCCCTTGTGTGTTTGAGACAGGGTTTCATATTATATCACAGGATAGCCTCAAAGTTATTGTCTTCCAGCCTCACCCTCCCCGGTGCTGGGCTCATAAGTGAATGCCACCACACTGGACCCTTTTCCTTGTTCTGTAATCTCACTGCATTGCTCCAGGGGCTAGGACCTTTGGAATAATACAAATACTCCCTTAGAAATGGGCTTGTGAGTTGAAAGGATCTTAATTGGAAAATGCCTTTACTCTGCTTATGCCCTGGAGCACCCTAGTTTAGCACCATGACATGTTGTAGAGGTAACATTTGTTTGCCTTTAAGAAAGCAGGGCAGAGAGAGCATTGTGATGCTCATTGCCTGAATAGACAGGATTTTTATCACATATCACTGCCCCAGGAAAAGATCAAAGTTCAGAATTCAGGTGTGTTTTCTACTAAATGGGTTTAACTTTTGCTTCATTGTAAAGTTGAAACACTCCTGAGTAATGAGAACTGTAATTGGGTAAATGTGAACTCAAAGGCGGACATCTTTTCCTCTTTCTGATTTAAGATGGTTGACAGATATGCTTCACCAAATTAACGAAGACCCCTTCTAGTACTCCTAGGCTTTAAGTTCTTTTTTTTTTTTTTTTTTTTTTTTTGGTTTTTTGAGACAGGGTTTCTCTGTGTAGCCCTGGCTGTCCTGGACTCACTTTGTAGACCAGGCTGGTCTCGAACTCACAAAGATCCGCCTGCCTCCCAAGTGCTGGGATTAAAGGCGTGCGCCACCACTGCCCGGCTTGCTTTAAGTTCTTAAGTTTTTATTTTTATTCCTGAATAGGGAATTAAATTTTATCAAATGCTTTTTTTTTAAGATTTTTACTTATCTTTATTTTACATGTGTGAGAGTTTTGCTGCATATGTCTGCACAGTGCATCCATGCCTGGTTCCCACAAAAGCCAGAAGAAGCCTTGAAACTGGAGTTGCAGGTGTTTGTAAAACACCATGTAGATGCTGCCACTCAAACTCAGCTCCTCTGGAAGAACAGCCAGTGCTCTTAATAGCTGATCCTTTTTGCCAGTCCCTCAAATATTTTTTGTCTCACCAGATCCCAGATTCTTCCTTCATTATCCCATTAATGTATCATTATGTTGGTAGAATAACATTTGAGCCTCTTGGGTTCCTTACTTGATCATATGAGCTCTTGGTTCACTTTAATATGTTGCCATCTTTCTTTAAGGATTTGGTGGGGAGGGGAGTGGTAAACATGCATGCCATAGCACTTGTGTAGTAATCAGAAAACAGCTTTGTGGAGCAGCATTTCTCCTTCCCCGCCTTCTGTGGTTCAGGGATTAGACTCTGGCCACCTGGCTTGTTCAGTAAGCGCCTTCTGCCCTGAACTGCCCACCAGCTGAGCCATCTCCTCTCCTTCCTTTCCATTTGCTTGTTTCTTGGTTTTTTGTTTTTGTTTTGTTTGTTTTTTTTTTTTTTGGTTTTTTTTTTTTTTTTTTTTGGTTTTTCGAGACAGGGTTTCTCTGTGTATCCTTGGCTGTCCTGGACTCACTTTGTAGACCAGGCTGGCCTCGAACTCAAAGATCCGCCTGCCTCTGCCTCCCAAGTGCTGGGATTAAAGGCGTGCGCCACCACCACCCGGCTTTGTTCTTATTGTTTTTGAGACAGTCTGTGTAGCCCAAACTGGCCTCAAACTCACAGTGACTGGTCCTCCTGACTATCTCTCCTAAGTGCTGGGATACAGGTGTACACTGCACTGATTTCCTGTTTCTAATAGTGAAAAGCAGAGAATCAGTTTCTTTTTTTCGGCGTGGTCACCCTGGGAAGAGGGACATTTGTCTGTGTGTTTGAAGTTCTGGGTTTGTTTTGAGACAGGGTCTTACTCATGTCGCCCAGACTAGCTGGGTTTACAAACCTCCTGCCTCCGCCTCCTCTATGCTGGGATTATAGCCCTGGGTGACCAGCCTCTACCATGGCCAGGCTAGTTGTCTGTGTCTTCTACATTGCACTGATGTCCCTTCCCACCACAGGTTACAATGACAGGTATGGAGCTTTCTCCTCCAGTGACTTTTCGGCTCCGAGCTGGCTCAGGACCTATATTCCTCAGTGGCCAGGAATGTTATGGTAAGTTGTGTCCTAGGTGCCTGAGGCCTCAAGAGAGTCTTGACTTTTGTATAGATGCTCCAAAGGCAAATGATTGCCAGTGGCTTGAACTAGAAGGCTGTGGCAAAGGCTGTGACCCTGTCCACATCATCTGTGGGCCTC
The DNA here is from genome assembly GCA_907164525.1 of Lophiomys imhausi. Lineage (NCBI taxonomy): Eukaryota > Metazoa > Chordata > Mammalia > Rodentia > Muridae > Lophiomys > Lophiomys imhausi. The sequence continues at coordinate 3,109,010 of CAJQZJ010034389.1, forward strand.
AGACCTCATCTGTATCATGAGAGTGGAGTGACCCTTGTTTCAGCTTCAGAAAATACTGTAGGGCAAACAGGGTCTTCCAAAAGACTCTTAAGCTGAGCATGGTGGCACGGGCCTGTGATCTCAGCTCAAGGCCAGCCTGGGCTGCTTGGCAAGACCCTCCCCACAAAAAGAGAAGCTCTTACTATAACTAGTATTTGGGAGTATGTCAAAGATTGGCTTACGAGTAAATGTGAAGTTATAGTGATAACATGGGTGGCAGCAACTTGCCATGTTGTCACCTTTAAGATCCCCCTCACAGCCTGGCGGTGGTGACACATGCCTTTAATCCCAGTGCTCAGGAGACAGAGGCAGGTGACTCTGAGTTTGAGGCCAGTCTGGTCTACAGAGTGAGTTCCAGGATAACCATGGTTACCTAGAGAACTTGTCACAAACAAAAGATCTACCTCACATTAGACCTCACCTCTGAGCAGGTTGCACTACCTCAACATGGCACTTTGGACACCAAGTTTCCACTACATGAGCCTTTGAGGGCCAAGCCACACTGTAGTGCCACCACCTACATCTCCTTCCCCTGCTGGCCCACCTTCAGCCTTGTCCCAGCCAATTCTCAATATACATTTTCCTCTAGTTTCTATGGAGCTTTCCTGCCCCTTGCTTCACTATTGGCCCACACTTTGGAGGGAGGGACAAAAATGATATGGCCCGCAACAGAAGGTGAACCCACTCAACTCAGTGCTTGCCTGGGGACAAACTCAGAGCCAAAAGGATCCTGGAGTGAGAGGTAGGCACTGAGTTTTTCCTCAGTGTAGGTCATATGCTCTAGTTCTTCTACCCTGCCCTAGTCCTGCCTACTCTCCATACTTTGACAGACACTTCCGACCTTTCCTGGGAAGAGGAGGAAGAGGAGGAGGAGGAGGAGGAGGAAGAAGAGGAAGACGAGGATATAGATGAATCAGATGAGATCCCTACCAAACAGGTCAAGAGGGTGGCTCCCCAGAAGCAAATGAGTGTGGCTAAGGTGAGGGAAAAGATTGAGGTGGGGCACCAGGACCTGAGCTGGGCCTCCCAGGTTGGGCATTTGGGGCAGGCCGAGACCACTGCCCCTAAAGTTCTCCAGGTCTCAGTTGGGACTGCCCATCACTCAAGAGTGTTCCAGCTCTGGGCCTTAGGTTAATTCTCCAAGTAACACTTGGGGTTTTTTTTTTTGTTGTTGTTCCCAGAAAAAAAAGGTTGAAAAAGAAGAGGAGGAGACAGTGGGAAGGTAGGTAATTCATGCTGTTAAATTCCCCACCTTGACCAGCACTAAACAAACATTGAACCCAAGGCTTCAGCCATGTTAAACAAATGGTACCACTGAGTTACAGCCCCAAACTTCGTGTGTGTTTGGTTTGGCAGTTTTGTTTTGTTTTTTCTTGAGAAAGAGTATCAGTAAGTTACCCAGGCTGACCCTGGACTCACATTATTGCCCTGGCAGGCCATGTGTTTGTGATCCTCCTGCTTCAGCCTCCCTAGTAACTGGGATTACAGGCCAGCTGAAACAGCAAGAGTTGTTTGTGTGAGACAGCTAGCCCTGGGAAGCAGGGTACAGGCAAAGTGCTTACTTGCATGCACACATGTGGATTCAACAGCTCTGGAGGTTGGCACAGCCTTCGAAAAACATGACTAGTCCTTCTGAGGTAATTCCATGAAAAAATAAAAATAAAAAGTGTAAGATCTACTCTCAGGGGGCTGGAGAGATGGCTCTGGGGTTAAGAGCACTAACTGCTCTTCCAAAGGTCCTGAGTTCAATTCCCAGCACCCACATGATGGCTCACAACCATCCACAATGTGATTTGATACCCTCTTCTGGCTGCAGGTGTACATGCAGATAGAGCACTCATATACATACATACATACATACATACATACATACATACATACATACATAGAAAAATAAATAAATCTTAAAAGAAAAAGAAAAGAAAAAAGATCTGCTCTCAGAAACTCAAACTGCCCTTCCCCAATCCTGAAATTAGCAGCATTCTCAATGTCTGTCAACGCTGAGAATTGACCAATGTCCCATCATTTGTTTTTCTTCTCTGATGCAAGGTAAATGGAATATATGTAGGCTTTGGAAGCATGTTAACAACCTGGAAAGGGGTAGAACTAAGAGAACAGGGTGTGGGTTCGTGTTCATTTTGTGACATGTATTTTAGACACAGCTTTGCTAAAAGTTATGCAAAAGATTAACATTGGAGAGTAATGAGAAGCATAAGTAATTTATTCTCATGTCTATTTGCTAAATTATATGCAGTAAGATTAACATTACTTTTAAAGTGAAAAAAATGAATTCTATCAACTCTTTATTTTACTTTTGGTTTTTTGAGACAGGGTTTCTCTAGGTAGCCCTGGCCATCCTGGAACTCACTCTGTAGACCAGGCTGACCTCTACCTCTCAAGGGCTGGGATTAAAGGCATATACCACCACAGAGCTTTACCTTTTATTTTTTATTTTATTTTATTTTAATATCAACTCTTTTAAAAATATATTTAAAGGACAACTTATCTCATCTAGACCATCTGCAATAAACACCAGTCTCTTGTACACAGAACAATGAGTACCAGAAAGAAAGCCACCAATACTAGAGACCCTCAGCCTCAGAAAGCACTGAGGCAAATTCTTGAGGTTCTCAGGCTGTGGAAGCTCTTCTGCTAACCAGGAACTTGAACTGAATCCAGTCCAAACCTGGAGAGAATGTTAAATCCCTTAAGCAGCCAGCATGACAGAAACGGCAAGGTGCATGTGAAGACCAGTGTGCCTAAGGTTTTTCTAGACAAAATACTGGAGCAGCTTAAAGGGGTAAATGACAGGTTAGATACAATGATGGCAAATTTTGAGAAAACTGAAAGGAAAGTGGACCCTTTCCTTCTCTGCCTGTGTAGGCACAGAAGTCCCAAAGCAAAAGTGGACCTGTCCGTAGGATTAAAGCCTGCAATGGCAGAGCAGCAAGTACACTAATGGACATCCACTTACGTGATGAACAATCCAGGCATATTTCAGAATCATTGGAAGTTCTGGGGTCTCTCTGGTTTGTAATTCTGAGGACAAATCTCTTCTGCATCCCCCCCAACCCAAGAGATCAGTCATGTCAATGAGCGTCTTAACAAGATCCTGTAACAAAGTCTTAACCATCCCTCAGTCTGCCTCCCCACACAATTTAAATTATGAACCTGGGTATGGTTATGCATGCCTTTAATCCCAGTACTCAGGAGGCAGAGGCAGGCAGATCTCTTAGTTCGAGGCTTACCTGGTCTACTGAGTGAGTTCCAGACAGCCAGGGCTATATAATAGACCCTGTCTCAAATACATTTTTTTTGTTGTTTAATTATATATTGCCTATTGAGCCTATCCTCCCTTGCTCCCCAACAGTCCTTTTTGTCACCAGCCTCTCGTGTTATGAAAAGAGCATTTGTACCTGATGGAAAAGCAAATCTAAGAACACACTTTTAAAGAGGCAGAACAAGCCGGGCGGTGGTGGCGCACGCCTTTAATCCCAGCACTTGGGAGGCAGAGGCAGGCGGATCTTTGTGAGTTCGAGGCCAGCCTGGTCTACAAAGTGAGTCCAGGACAGCCAAGGATACACAGAGAAACCCTGTCTCGAAAAACCAAAAAAATAAAAAATAAAAAATAAAGAGGCAGAACAAAAAAGGAAGGCAAAGCTGAGGCTGAGCTCAGTGGCAGAGGACTGGCCTAGCATGCTAGAAACAGAGCTTGTTCCCCACCACCACACACACACAAAAAAAATTAAACTAAAAAGTGGGTTGGGAATATAGCTCAGTGGTATAGTGCTACCCTCAAATGCATAAAGACCTAAATTCAATCCCTATCAATGCAATAAGTAAATAAATGAAGGGGGGCAAAACAGCAGGAGGTGTGACCAGGTAAAGAGACAAGACTGCAACCTTCTCTCTCTGGGCCAGTCCCCGTGTCTAGATGAACTGCCCCAGTTCTGCTCCTGCATGCAGCACTTGGGAGGGCTCAGCTATGGCACAAAGCTGCACACCTCTTGTCAATCCTGTTCCTATTCCTTTCCAGGGCCAGCTCTCAGGACAAGAGCCCCTGGAAGAAGGTGAGCAGTAAGAAGGTTGGGCTGGCCCTGGCAAAAGCTGCCAGGCCAGGAGGGTGGGAGACTCTTCAGCCTCTCTTACTGCACAGGGGAAATCTACACCCAAACCTAAGAAGCCAGTGTCTAAGAAATGAGGAGCTCGCCTCTTCACCTCCTGGGTCCAAGGGAAGATGTCTACCAGCTGTGCTGTGATGCAGGTGTCTAGCCCCTCCACCTCAGTCTAAATGTAGTAAGGTGGTGTTGGAGCCCTACAACTCAGCCCTCCAGTTTCAGGAGGCTCTTGGAGAAGAGCCCCCTTCCCCCCAAGCATGCCTATCACCACAATAAAATTTGCATGATCAAAACCTCCCTTTGCCTTCCCCCACCACAACCACCATAGGTCTCCTTGCTGGTTTTCCAGCTCATGTGCCCAGCAGAGGGCAACCGCAAGCAAGAAACGGCCCCAAGTAGCTCTTCCTAGGTTTCCACCCCAGTATTGAGGGAAGGCCTAGGCGGCTAGCTTCAGCCCTGTCTTCAGTGATCTGGAGCTGGGGAGGTTTACAAGTGCAGAACTCTAGGATCCAACTAGCTTTTGCTACCAGGAAGGGCCTGACCCAGGCTCAAACTGCTCCATTTCCCTGTTCTTATCAAGCAATTGTCAAAGGTATATGGGACAACTGGGGGACAACTTAGGCTGCTACTACAGTTATGAGAGATGAAGGCTTCTATGACACTTAACAAAACAAAGGCCTGTGACAGGGTAAGGCCAGTGGACAGCTGGAAAACAGTAGGTGATCACTGCATGGCTCTGGCTGCCTGGCCTCCTTAGCATGCTGAGGTAGCTTTGAAGGCTGTTCACTGGAGGGGGGGGGGTGGCCAAGGCTTCATCCTTGATTTGAGTAGGACACAACATAATCTCAGGTAAGAGTCCCAGGAGGTTGCAACCAAGCTTTGACTCCTCTTCAGCTCATTGGCCCTTGGTGTAGATGACGTTCGTTCATCCACCTGGCTCACTGGTGTCAGTCAAAGCTGTATGGGGAAAACCAACCCAGTGACCCATCTCTACTCGCTTTCAAATCACCTGGTGGTAACACAAAGCCAACACCATGATTTCAGTTCCTGGCAAGTGCTTTGGAGGAAGGGAACCAAAGTGTTAAGAGATCTGAAGAGGTCCCTGGAAACAGACAACTGACATAATGGGGAATGGGGAAGCTAGCAAGGCCATTCCTGTGAATCCAGCTGGTCTGAGGCAGGGGTTGGCTCCAAAGTGTCTAGATGGAAGGCTGTCGTGGCAGCAGTATCTACAAGCCCAGGCTGTACATGCTCTCCCCAGACTTCCTAAGTCACCACAGCCATACCCTGAGGTGGTGTTCACCTCATTTCTTAAATGAGAGAAGTGAACAGCCTACACCTAAGTCATCACACAGGAGGGGGAGATACAGAGTCTGTCTTCAGAGCCTTTGCTTTTGACCATTCTGCTGATGGAGAATTTCCTGCCAATAGGCAGGAAATCTTGTACTGCTGAGGGCAAGGGCTAGAGTTCAGTCCTCTGTGTGAGGAAAAACTATTCATGGCCAGGTACCACACAGCAGGGATCTCTTCCCTCCTGCAGTCCCAGGCAAGGCTCTACATACAGGGACCCTTGAACACACCAGATCCACACATGGGACTGACCAACAGGTACATTAGTGACCATCTGACTGGATTTGTAGACTTGCACTAGGCTCAGATGTCAGTCCAAATTGCCAGGGTGCCCTTTGTCCTAACCCTCCTGTGTTTCTACAGGAGAAGGATGGTAAGGCTTGAGGCTGGTGGCAGATCTGCAGATGGACGATTTTTGTGGTAGCTGGGTTGTTAGGCACAGGTGTGAGACAGTCCCAACTGGGTGGGCACTAAGGGGTGGGGATTAACTAGAATTTTGGTAGCCACCTTTTTGGGTTTTCAAGACAGGGTTTCTCTAGGTATCCTTGGCTATCCTAGACATGATTTGTAGACCAGGCTGGCCTCGAACTCACAGAGATCCACCTTCCTGTGGCTCCTGAGAGCTGGAATTAAAGGCCTGTGCCACCATGCCTAGTGGGAGCCACTTCTCACTCTGCTTAGCATCTCTCAAACCGTCCCTCCCCCAGCTCACCCCATCAGGGGAGAAAGTCTGCCAAAGTTTAGGGAAACGGAGGCTGAACCACATAGAGGGTCATTGTCCCCCTGTCCCCTCCTTGCAGCATGAGTCTTTGTCTCAACTGACATTCATAATAGCCCCCCCCCCTTTTTTTTTTCGTTCTGTTTTAGTTTTTTGAGGCAGGATTTCTCTATGTGGCCCTGGCTGTCCTGGACTCACTTTGTAGACCAGGCTGGCCTCAAACTCACAGAGATCCTCCTGCCTCTACCTCCTGAGTGCTGAGATTAAAGGCAGTTGTGCGACACCACACCTCCAGCACAATTTCTTTTTTGTTTTTTGCTTTTTCAAGACAGAGTTTCTCTGTGCATCCTTGGCTGCCCTGGACTCACTTTGTAGAGCAGGTTGGCCTTGAACTCAGAGATCCACCTGCCTCTGCCTCCCGAGTGCTGGGATTAAAGGTGTGTGTCACCACACCCGGCCATTACAGACAGCTGTGAACTGCTATGTGGGTGCTGGGATTTGAACCCAGGTCCTTTGGAAGAACAGTCAGTGCTCTTAACCACTGAGCCATCTCTCCAGAGAAACCCTGTCTCGAAAAACAAAAAAACCACTCTGCCTGGGAGCTAATAGGGATGTGGGAATGAAGTCAGATGAGTTGGGGAGAGATGGAGGGCAACTTTCCCTGAAGAGGCAGAGACTGGAGTGGGCCCCAAATGGTGGCAAGAATGTGGAAGATGGAAATGAGGGAGAGATGTGCCCAGCAGAGTCTGAGACATGAGCAGGCTGAAGCTGAGAACATCAACTGTGTTGCTGCACCATGCTTTGCTGGCTCTAGTTCCTTGTCCTTGTCCCTCTTGGCCCAGCCACACAATCACCTGCTGTTAGATATGGGGTATTACTTACCTTCTAGTTTTGACTTGGGTTTTGGTTGTTTTGTTTTTTTTGAGACAAGGTTTCTCTGTAACCCTGGCAGTCCTGGAACTTACTCTGTAGACCAGGCTGGCTTTGAACTCACAGAGATCCACCTGCCTCTGCCTCCCAAGTGCTGGGATTAAAGGTGTGTGTCACCACGCCCAGTTCTAACTTTTTTTTCTAAGGTATGATTTCATATCCCAGGCTGGCCTCAGACTTGCTATGTAGCCAAGGATGAAAATGACTTTGAACTGATCCCCCAACTGCTTTCAACCTGTGAAGACTGGGGTTACAGGCAGGCAACCACACCTGGTTTAAGCAGCGCTAGGGACGGGACCCAAGACTTCATGCATGCTAGGCTAGCCTCTACTAATTGAGCTACATCCCCAGCCAGTCTCCAGTTCAAACTTTAAATTTGATTCCAAAACCTAGACTTCCCCCTGGTAATTCCCACTTTCTCAAACAACTCTTCAAAATTCATTCCCAGGTTCCCTGCAGTGGCATTCTGAGTCTGCAGAAGAGAGGGAGGAGCTCTAAAGGCCCCTGCTAAAGCTAGGCAAAGTTCCTGGTTGGGGGACAGGGTATCTGCTAGCTTCCTGGGGATTGGAGAGCCCAAGTACTGCTTTGTGGATTAACTCAGGTGAGACGGGATCAGTTTTTTTTTTTTTTTTTTTTTTTGAGACAGGGTTTCTCTTTAGCCCTGGCTGTCCTGGAACTTCCTCTGTACACCAGGCTGGCTTTGAACTCAGAGATCTTCCTACTCTGCCTCCACGCATTACAGACAGTTTTGAACTGCCATGTGGGTGCTGGGATTTGACCCTAGTTCCTTTGGAAGAGCAACCAGTGCTCTTAACCACTGGGCCATCTCTCCAGCCCTAGTCAGTTCTTTAAAAGGCAAATAAATCCACCTCAGTGGTGCTCTGCAAGCTCAGGGACAGGGGGCCAGAGCTCACTCATAGACTCCCCAAATGGCTCCTCCTTTCAGTTCACTACAACCCACCTTTCTGTCTGTAAGGAGAGAACTGGTCACCTGCTTTCAGAACCTCAGCTGTCTGTCACATTACAATCCATTTAAGCCTGTTAAATGCAGCAGGTGCACACCTTTAATCCCAAAGTTTGGGAGATACAGGCAGGTGGGCCTGTGAATTTGAGGCAAGCCTGGTCTACACAGTGAACTCCAGGTCAGTTGATGCTACATAGCAAGACCCTGTCTCAGGAAAAAGAAAAAAGAAAAAGAAAATCCAGTAAGGTCTCTGAACTCTAAAATAAAAAATAAAGTCTGTGGCAGGCTGGGATCCTGGAGGGTGAAGTCACAATTCCAAGGAACAGAAAGGGCCTGGATGCTGGAAATGTGGCTCCTCCACTCATCAGCTGGCTTATTCTAAGCAAATTACCTCCCCATATTTCCTATCACCAAAGTGCAATTAATATAGATGGCTTGGGTACTCAGCTACGTGAGACTAGGGATCCTATGTCCATACTGCTGGACATTTCATCCCAGGCAACTGCTAAGGGACACCGGTGGATGGAGCCTGAGAGTCTCAGGCAGAGTCTCAACCCCAAAATAAAGCCCAGACATCGTAGGGATTTCTATGCTGGCTCACTATCAACTCATTTGGTCCTCCAATACTCCAATGGCTGTCCCATTTTTTCATAGGAGACTGCAGAGGCCCAGGCAAAAGTGACTCCCACTCTTCTTCGGGTCTCCATCTCAGACCAATTTTTATGACCGCTGAGATCTTTCCAAGAGCCCTAGCTACATCTGGCTCCCCACCTCTGGACCCAACCTGTTGCACCCACTATTCACAGCCCTACCCCTCCTTCCTGGCGGCAAGGGGTGACGGCAGAGACGGCGGGCAAGCCAGCAGCTCAAGGCAAACCCACCCCTACTCCCTGGAGGGAGGCTCCTCCTTTCAAGGCTGCTTCTGGCAATTCCCACCCCGAGCCAGAACTCGAGACCCCAGCCCCAGCTCGGTACCTGCAGCTCATTCTTAAGGAGATGAGGTTGCGGCATCAAACCTGAGGGCGGGAGCGGCTGACCCTGAAAGGGGGAGGGCAAAGCGCCTCCCTCCCTGTGCCTGCCCCTCGCCCCGCACTTCACCGAGCCCGGCAGGTCCGTGCGGGTCAGAAATAAATCAAAAGAGATCGCAGGGACCAGCCTCCTGATAGAGGACGCTCTCGCAGCTCTGTCCTTTTCGCCCGGGGACCCCTGCCCGAGGCTGGTAGCCCAAGGGTGCGAGTACGCCAATCCAACCAGCTCCAGCTTGGTAGCCTCACTGGCCCGGAGGGTGAACACCTCGCACCTCAGTCTCCCAATTACGCCCCCCCCCCACCCCCGCAATCCCCCTCCGCTAACCTTCCCTCCGTCTCCTTTCATCCCTGAAAACCTGTGGCTCCAAGAGACCTTGGCTTCTCTGGGACTCTACCCCAGGGGCCTGCCCACATCTGCTCTTGAGTTTTGGGGGGGGCAGAGGGGCAATCGCCCCAAGAAGTCTCTCCAGCGATGGGAGCCACCCGCCTGCTGCCTAACCTCACTCTGTAAGTGTGCTGCCTGCAACTGGAGTTCTCGTTGCCTTTTCCACCCCCAGGAATGTTATATCTCCTCGGGACTACCATCGGGCAGGTGGGGGACGGGTGTGCCCTGTGGTGCCCACACCTGGAACTGCCTTGTCTCCCCAAACAGATGCTTGCAGCTATTGATCCTCTGCTGTCAAACGCAGGTAGGCACCCCTGCCTAGCCCCCCTCCCAACCTTTCCCACCTCACCTCGAAGGAGGGGAGGCAGGACTGGCCTTCCATAACCCTGCATCTGCTGAGGTTTGGAGAATCGGTTCAGAAGGTGGGTTGGAAAACAGGCTGAAGCAGAATGGGGGATAGACGGAGGATGCCTTCGTTAACAACCCTCCTGGCTGCCCCTGGGTCTCTACTCTCTCTGTCCCTCTATGCTGGGCTTTGGGATGGCTGAGGGCAGTGTGTTGTTTATAGCTGAGGGATAGAGCCCTGGGGCAGTTAGAGGCCAGTGGAAGCAAGAGCTCAGGTAAGGTATGTACCTGCAAATACCTGAAGGGTTTGGGTCGGAAACCACTTATTCGGTCCATTCAGCCACCACCATCTACTGTTACCATGTTTGAACCATAGGTGGCCAGGGTCTCAGGGACAGTTGGAGTATTCAACCAGGTAGGGAGACCCATTACCTCTAGGGTTCCTAGGTCAAGCCTAGGGGTTTGTTTGGGATGGAATTCAGGGCTTACCTCTCCATACTCTCACACACACACCTCCCACCCCCAAGCCTCAGCTCCCAGCTCCAGGCAAGGTCCTGTCCCTTTTTTGTGATCCTCCATAAAAGTACAGCTATTAAAATGCACTGGTCCAAAACCGCTCTGAGGAGAGATGGCCTGGCTTTCCCAGGCCGAAGGCTTGTTTCTCTTCCCATCCACTGGGGAGTTTCTTTTTTTCTTTCTTTCTTTCTTTTTTTTTTTTTTTTAAGGTAAATGCCTTTTCTCTGGAATGGGAAGGGGCTGCCTTTGAAGCAGTGGGGGGGTGGGAGAGAGACAACACCCCCCTTTTTCCTTCCCCCTTTTGCTCTAGCCCGTTCCAGGCCTTTTGCTTCACACATCTAGGGAGAGTAAGAAGAAAGCCCCCAGCCTAGCAGGGAGGGGTCTGGGGGTGGGTCCAACCTGTTCTGGAAAAGGAATTAACACAATGGTGCTGCTGGCCTGGGCGTTTATGGCCAGGCTGAGGCCCCATTCAGGACTCAGGGAAGGTGGCAAGGCTGTCCTTTCCCCCTTGAAGTGCCCCCTCACCCCCCTGGGAGGGGGGGGCAACAGGCTGAACCACAGCCATGCTTGAGGGACTGTCTGACAAGCAGCTGTCTACCGTGGTGGAAGGGGAGGTCCCCCCACAGCGGGAACATGAAAGGAACAGGCAAGGTCCTGTGGGAGAGGGACTTGTAGGCTGTGGGCTAGGGAGGGGGCGGGCGTGGGCTACTTTTGTGAAAGACTTGAAGGGGGATAAGGAGAGGAGGGGGCTTTGGGGGGCTTCTATCTGCCCCTGACCTGGAAGAGACTGCCAGGAGAAGGCTGCCCGCCAAGTGGGGCGGACATCCTGAACCTGGGCCAGAAGGCTAAGGCTGCGATAGACAGGAACCCACCCCGGGGCAGGGGCAGGGAGGCCTGTGAGAGCTAAGGGGTACACCCCCCCAACACAAATGGTGGCCTCAAATTTCTCTAGGGTGGGATGCATAGTAGGTCCCAAAGCTTTTCTTATTCTCCCAGAGGTCTGGCAATCCCTGGCCTTTACAGACTGGTGTTGGGAATGGACAGTCACAGAAGAGTTGGAAGGATTCAACCCTGACCAGGTTAAAGCTTGGCCCTGAGGTTACTCTTTCTCCACTACCCCAAAAGTTGATATACCCCAGCCCTCCATCTAGGATGGTGGCCCCTAACATGCTGAGCTGCAGCTGGGTCTAGCTCTGTCTTGGTCCAAGTGAGTGACATCAGGCCTGAGATAATTATAGTTGGAATTGGGCAGTAGGAACAGGGAAGGGTTGTTCCAACCTAAACCTTTCATGCTGAGGCAATAACCAGCAGGTGGCAACTGTCACCCTTAGAGAGCACCTTGGAGGAGCCAGGGCAGTAATGTTTCTGTCCCACTCAGGTAAGGTTGGGTAAGGCAAGCCCCAGTGAGGAGATGTGGTACTGGAGAGGCTTTATGTATGATGGAATGGCTCCTTTTACCATCCTAGGAGGCAGGCCACTAAACCTAGGTGACTACCACAGGTAGGCAAGGAATCATGAGAGCAGTCACTGGTACCACCTTCTGCTGCCTCTACCCCATACACTAGGGAAATCTCTCTCTCTCTCTCTCTCTCTCTCTCTCTCTCTCTCTCTCTCTGAAGATCCTCCAGGACACACTGAATAAGGACCTAAGAGGCACCCAAAATGTCCTCCAGTGGCTAAGTCCACAAGTTTAACAAACCATCTGCTCTGTGCAGGTGTGCTGGGGCTGGGACCATTCAAGGCTAGTGGGGATTGGGGAGAGGTTCAGTGGTCCTGGTCAATGGCGCCAAGACCCCAGAGAAAAAGAAAGGCGCTCTGGCTGTGAGTTTCCTGTCCCGTGTACTTGTCCTATAGAACATGGGGACAGGACACGCAACCCTGAAGATTTGTTCTAGCAACCTGTTATGATTGCAGATGTATGCTGTCTCACTGTTTCCCAAGACTGACAACCACAAGTCCCCCCCAAAGTCACAACTGGTTCATGCAGCATTCTGGGAAGATCATGGGCATAGAGAGTCTTCAGTTTGCACCATACACGACAGGGCACACAGCCAGCCCCCCTTCACTTACCTCCTCACCCCACTCCCCAGATGGGCCAACGGTGGTGTCACCCAAAGCAAATTGACACTATTTTTCCCTTGGTAACCACAAAGGGGGAGAATCACCCGTCTCCTAATTTTAACCAGTACGTGAGGGACCAGGGCGCTATGACTGACCAGCTGAGCAGACGGCAGATCCGTGAGTACCAGCTCTACAGCAGGACCAGTGGCAAGCACGTGCAGGTCACCGGGCGTCGCATCTCCGCCACCGCTGAGGATGGCAACAAGTTCGGTAAGACCTGGTCCTTGCCCCAGGCCACTTGTACCCTTCCCAGCCTGGTCTCCAGGTTTCTTCCTAGCTCCTGGTTCAGGGGGCTTGAGGCATTGTGGGTAAAGGGATCCTCTTGGTGCTGCAAGCCTGACAGCTCACCATCCCTTTAGTGTGATTTTGAAGGGCAGGCTGCTTGCTGGGGAAGCCTTGCACATCCCTGAGCCAGCAGTCCTGACAGACAAAGGTTTTTCTTCTTTTCTTTCATCATAGCCAAGCTCATCGTGGAGACAGACACATTTGGCAGCCGGGTCCGCATCAAAGGGGCGGAGAGCGAGAAGTATATCTGTATGAACAAGAGGGGCAAGCTGATTGGGAAGGTGAGGCCTGGGACAAGGCAGCAGACACATGTGTCTTCGCTACGGGAGTAAGGGCAGACAAGGCCACAGCAACGTACCTCACTCTTGCCGCTGACCTAGCCTACCTGGTTAAGCTGCCAGCCCATTTGACAAGATGAGGTCTTGTTTTGACAACCGTCCCATCCCCCTAATCTCTATTTAAATTTTTTCATTTGCCTAAAGATTTATGTTTGTCTCATGTGTATGAGTGTCTTGTCTGCATGTATGTCTATGCAGCACATGTGTACCTGGTGCCTAAGGTCAGAAGGGATCAAATCCCGTGGAATTGAAGTTGCAGATGGTTGTGAGCTGCCGTGTGGGTGCTGGGAACTGAACCCAGGTTCTCTGCTAGAGCAGCCAGTGCTCTTGACCACTGAGCCATCTCTCCAGCTCTCTATTACTTTTTAAAAAATACTTATTTTTACCTTATGTGTGTGGGTATTTTGCCTGCGTGTATATCTATGCACCACAAGGTTGTAGAAGCCAGAAGAGGGGGTCTGACCCCTGAGAACTGGAGTTACACTTTTTAGCCTCTGGGTGGGTACTGGAAATGAAACTCAGGTCCTCTGGAAGAACAGCGAGTGATCTTAACCATTGAGCCATCTCTCTAGCCTCCCCCCCCCCCGCCCCCCCGCCCAGTCTCTATGTAAAAGAGTCTTTGTGGACCCTGGCCTGCCGAAGTGACAGGGGATCCGCAAGGACCCAGGTTTTGACATAAAGAGCATTTCCCCAGCTGCGATCAGGAAGATTTTGTCATCTACGTGATGTTGTATGTGATGTGTTGGTGTGGCAGCTCATAGGAAGGACTAAAAGGTGATAAGAGTTGGAAGTTAGGGTATCCATGTATGGTAGAGGCTCCCCCAAGTTCAGTGGGGCTCAAGGAGGAGGCATGCTAAGCACTTACTGGTGAAGCCGCAAAGCACTGTGGGTACAGAGCACTGCATTTCCTTTAGAATTGCTCAGTCTTGACTCCCAGCTCTGACTTGCGCTCACCAAGTCTCCTCTCGACCTCTCACCTGTACGAAGGCAGAGCACGTGGGATCATGTGTGCAGCTGTTTCCGATCCCTCTCTCCACCCTGTGGCAGCTTTCACCCAGAGCGCATAGAATTCTTATGAGCCCTGTCCGTGCCCCCAACCCCCAGAAGTGAATATGGGGGTAATAACCCTGATTCTGGCCCTACATGTGAGCATCTGAGGAAACTGAGATTCAGGGTTTTCTCAAGGCTTCCTCAAGGGACATAAGTGCCTTAAAGATTTCAGTTCTGACTCTAAGTACAGCCCGCATGTATTGCCCACTGCTGCCTCACTAACAAAGGTGCCCATCCCACCAGACAGTTCCTTGGGCAGATAACTCCTTGCTGCAAAAACAGGCCCAAAGGCAGATGAGCTAGCCAGGGTGAGTGGCCAAATTCCCCTCCTCTGCCCCTTTCTTCTCTAGCCGAGCGGGAAGAGCAAAGACTGCGTGTTCACCGAGATCGTACTGGAGAACAACTACACAGCCTTCCAGAACGCCCGGCATGAGGGTTGGTTCATGGCTTTCACCCGGCAGGGTCGGCCGCGCCAGGCCTCCCGGAGCCGCCAGAATCAGCGCGAGGCCCACTTCATCAAGCGCCTCTACCAGGGCCAGCTGCCTTTCCCCAACCATGCCGAGAGGCAGAAGCAGTTCGAGTTCGTGGGCTCGGCCCCCACCCGCAGGACCAAGCGCACTCGAAGGCCCCAGCCCCAAACGTAGTCAGGGAGGCCATAGTGAACGAGGCCAGCCAGGTAGATGCCCCCCCTGCAGCCTTCCCTCTCTTCTCTAACTCATCCAAAGATGGGGGCTGGGGTGGAGGGTGGGGAGCCAGGCCCCAAAAGGACCCCGAGGGCATGAAGCTTCTGATTCCCAGCTGGGAAGAGACTTGTGTATCCCAAGGTGGGCACCACACTCTGGAACAGGCTCTTTTGAGACCAGGGGCAGACCCTGGGAGGAGAAATTGGGTCTCCCTGACCTAAAATGCCTGCCTCCCAGCGTCTGTCTGAAACAAGTGGGCAGGTCAGCAGATTCCAGGCCTTGCAGAATTTTATTCAAGTCTTGCTCCCAGAAGCTCGGTCTAAACCAAGTATCTATACTCCCAACCTGACAGTAGGAAGGGACTTTTGGTTTTGTCTCCAAAAGGAGAGAGAGAGACACGGAAGGAGAAACAAAAGCCAGCCATTCTTCAGATTTCTCGCCCCAGGCCTGCGCCCCCACTGCAACCCCCAGAATAAAACCATTTTCCTGCAACTGGGTCCGCTGAAGAAGGGTGGGCAGTCAGACTACAGAACTCAACTGCAAAGGGCCTGGTGCAGGCGGCACGAGAAGCCAGGTGCTAGCTGGGGAAGATGGGCGCCTGGGCACACAGGGGCTGCAGCCTGCGTGTCCCGCTGTGCGGTCACCGGGAGGCCAAGGCACGCCCAGACCGGGGCACTGGCCGCCCCTCCCTCCGCGGGCTCCGATGTCCAGGCTCACGCGACTCGTCCCTGCTACCTGTAGGAGAGAGGAAAACTCAACACCTAGGCGCGGCCCTGAGCGGCCGCTGGCAGGGACAGGCATCCATCCTGTGTGCCCAGGCCCGGGGGCCGAGGGGGGGAGGGTGGCAGGAGCGCGGCCCAGGGACGCCAGAAGTCACCTCGCCGGGAGCGAGATTGCTTTTTTCCGGTGAGCAGGGCTGGGAGGGGGAGGAGGTCTGGGACGAGCGGAAGCGGGTGGGGGCGAGAATGTATCCCCTCGTTCGTTCTCCCGGGTCCCCACTAGGGACTGAGGCGGGGGCACACCTGAGGGCAAGCCTCACTTAGAGTCGGCCGCAGGCTGGGGGAGGGCGCCCGGCCCCCACCGAGCTTCTGGGGTGGGCTTTCCCAGAGGCTTCCAGGTGTGCCTCGGGTAGAAGCCACAAAACCGCCTTTCCTACGGTGCGTTGGCTTTTAATCTTGTCAAGGGGGGGAGGTTCTTGTGTCTGGGACCCTCCTCCTCCTCCGCTCCTCCGCGGATGGATCTCCAGGCTCAGTTTCCCCGTTTAAGAAAATGTTGAGGAGAATTATGAAGAGAGATGAAAAAGGATTGAGAGCCAACCTTCTTCCACTTCTCCCAAGAATTACTTCAAAAAGTCCAGAACAGAAGTTGTAGGACGAGGGAGGGCGCTGGTTCAGTCTGAACCGGAGGTGGGCTGTGGCAGACAGAACCAACTCAGAGCGGGAACAGAGCCTGACCCCACAACCCTGGGCCATTTAGAAGGTGGAGCCGACAGCAGCCAAGAGGGAGGTCCAGCAAGCCTAGGATTGACATTCTCCTTCCAGCTCGTCATAATTGCTTTTCACCAGGTTGCTTTTTTTCTGTCCCCCCATCACAAAGAGCCTTAATCCCAGTGAAGACCGCCGGACGTGTTGGGGGTCGTTTTCTGGGGTGTGTGTAGGGAGGGTGGTCTGGGGCTGCAGCTGATAACTGCAAAGTTCAATGGGACTTTAAAACTGGGGCAACACCCAGCAATTACTTGAGGACAAAGAGTTGGGCCCCCAAGGTGTAGAGTATTGGGACTTTGGGGGACTGGGAGGACTTTGAGAAGGGGGGGGGGGCTCTGATCCCTCTGATTATCGCAGGAATTTGAGACATTCTTTAAGACTCTAGACTGCCTCTCCAGCCGGGCCTTGGCCCACCCCCACCCTCCCTCTTGGGTTAGAGACAGCTTCAAAGGTGGACTGGGCCCTTTGTCTGGCCCCGGCTTTCTTCTCAGGCCTTCCTCGGCCCCTCCCTCCCTCTTTGACCTCCCCAGCACAGACAAGCCTCTGGGGGCCAGCTCTAGAAAGCCCTCACTGTTTCCTCTCCTGCTTTTTGAGGTGAGGCCTGGCAGGCAGGGACACAGTTTGTCAAAGAGTGAAGAACAGCTTGGAGAGCAGGGCTACACCAGAAGTATGTCAGAGAGTCTTCAATCCATCCGATCCCTGGTTGGGCTCAAAATCCAGTCCTCCCTACACCTGTCGGTGGGTGTCTCTGCTCAGTAGGCAGCCTCCCCATCCCGGGTAGCTTCTCCCATCCCAGAGCCTTCAGGACAAGTTTGACATGAAAATGCTACAGTGAAGAAGCCAGAGCCAAGCATGGTGACATAACTTTGTAATCCTAGCCCCCCTGGAAGCTAAGACAAGAGGACTGAGAGTTCTTGCCTGGACTCCATGAGATCCTGTCAAAATAAATAAAAGGAGTGGGTTAAAAGGAATGGGTCTCTGGTGAGAACGTTAGCATAAGGGGTTTGTCGTAGGAAAGGAACTTCTCAATGGATTTCAGATCCACACAGAGACTTGAGCAGCCCCGGCTGCTTCTGGTGCTGCAGCCTATGTGCAGACTCTTTGACAATAGTGTCTTGCTGTAGGGGCAAGATGAACCTATCCAGGGGGAGAAGATGGAGGGAGGCAGCAGAGACTGGGCTCAAGTCCTGTGATGTAGCATTACCATACTCTGAGAATACTTGCATACTTAATACACTCTCTTTGGCTCTGTCTTAGCCCTTCTCTCCCCTAAAGCCAAAGGCGCGGGTGCAAGGAAGTCAGGGATGACGTCCATTCACTTCCAGTGCCACACAGCTGGTTCTATTTTAAGTCACATTGCTCAACAATGTCCACTGGGTGCCAGTGGTCAGTGGCCTCCCAGTTACTAAGCTAGAGTCTTGCTCCACTCCTCAGCCTTGGCCTGCAGTAGGCTATTCTCCCTGGCTTCACTGCCCTATCCAGTCAAAACCTAAGTGTTGTCACCTTAGAAAACCATGAGCATCCCTCAGCTGTCACTCCCTTGCAAATATTGCTTTGGTGGGCCTTTTTGGCAGACCTCCCTAGAGGTCCCATATAAATGAAGTCTCTGCCTACCCACTTCTGTGCATCCACTTACGTGCCAAACACACATCCTCGAGGCCCATCAATCACTAGCATTGTCTTCAAACCAACTCCTGCCCAGCCTCCATCTGAAACACTTACAGACACTAGAAAAACACTTGCCTCTACCATGCACACAACTCTGTCTTGCTTATTTTATTTATTATTATATGTGTGTGCATAGTATGTGTGTGGACACACTTGACACAGCACCAGAGTTGGTTCTTCTGTCCTTCCACCTTTATGTGGGTTCCAGCCATCACACTCAGGTCGACAGGCTTGGCAGCAAGTGCCTCTACCTGCTGAGTCATATCACTGGTCCTGTTTTTTGTTTTGCTTTCATTTGTGTGTTTTAACAAAATTTTGTTTGTTTTTGTTTTATGTGTGTGGGTGTTTTGTCTCCATGTATGTTTGTATACCAGATGTGTGCCTTCAGAAAACAGAAGTAGAGGCTAGATACCCCGAAGCTAGAGTCATGGGCAGTTGTGAAACACTTGAGATGGGTGCTGGGAACTGACCTTGGACCTTTGGAAAGAACAGCAAGTGCTCTTAATGCTGAGCCATCTTTCCAGTCCTTTGTTGTTGTTTTTTTTGTTATTGCTATTGTTTATTTGTGTGTGTTATGTGTGTGGCACCTATGTGTAAGAAATCAGAGGCTGAAGCTAATCAGGTGTGTTCCTCTGTTCCTCTCCATACTGTATACATATAAATACACATACACCCACACATACATATACTTATACATACACATATATACACACATACATGTACATATCCACATACAC
>CAJQZJ010034389.1:3127778-3170568 GCA_907164525.1 Lophiomys imhausi
ACACATATACATCATACACACACATACACATACATATACATACACATGGTCTCATGAGTTTTAGTCTGTAGTGCACATTGACCTAGAACTCCCTAAGTAGCCCAGGCTGACTTCAAACTTGCAGCAGTCTTTCTGACTCAGCCTCCCCTCCCGGGTGCTGGGATTCCAGGTGTGAGTCAGAACAATCCCATTCCCACCTCTCAGTTCTGAAAGGGTCGCCGCAGTGTGCTCTCGTCTGGTTGCTCCTCAGCACTATTCTGTGTGTCCCTCATGAAGTAGTCAGGATGGGAAGCCAGAACCCTCAGGTGTACTTGGGGAAGAGGGAGTCTGGAGCAGTAACTTTGAATTAAGTATTCATTTCCTCCCTTTGGTACTGAAGCACTTTGCGGATCCTCCATCCAGTTAATTAAAATGTTGGAGGAGATGGAGCTTTGGGGCACTTGAATTTTAATTGGAGAGATTAACCCATAAAAGCATGGTTGTTTCCTTGGGATTTTTTAGAATGTTTTGTCATTGGGATTTTTTGGAATTCTCTCTCTCTCTTAAAATTAAGATAAAAGGACATCCAGGTATGGTAGCACAAGCCTGTAATTCTATCACTTGGGAACCAGGGAGTAGAGACATGAGGATTTCAAATTCAAGGCCAACCTGGTCTACCTATATATTGAGACTCCTTTTAAAAAAGAAAAACAAGGCTGGGTGTGGTGTGGTGCACACCTTTAATCCCAGCACTTGGGAAGCAGAGGAAAGTGGGTTTCCATGAGTTCAAGGCTAGCCTGGTCTACAAAGTGAGTCCTGGACAGCCAGAGCGATTACACAGAGAAACCCTGTTTCGAAAAACCAAAAGAAATAATTAATAATAATAATAAAAGAAAAACATCCACAAAGAATAGATAAGTTTTGGAGATGAAGCTGAACACCATACTCATGGCTCTAACACCAACACTTAGGACGCTTAAGAAGGACTGCTGAACCTCTGGGACTGGGCTACGGACTCTCAAAAGGACAAAAGTTTGGAAATAAGGAACTGAAATATACTAAACTCCAGAGCTATGCCAGGTAGCATGCAGGCAGGCTCACATGGACTGCCTTACGCTGTGAAAACTATTCTCACTTGTCACCCAGGTGAGTCCTGCAGGCTGGGTCGTTGCTATGTGCAGGGCCTCAGCGCACGGCTCCACAACTTGTCCAGGCCGACTATGATTGGAGCTGAGAGCTTACATGGGAAATTAGCTGAATGTTGGATCAAAGTATGAAGGTTCATTTTGGTGCTGTGTGTGGTAAGGAAGAGACTACAAAGGGCTTTGAGAAGGGAGTGACAGATTCGGTGGTCTGGTGGCAGCACCCTTAATACTGAATCTCTGGGGTCTTAGAGGCTGAGTCCAGTTTCTAGTTCAGTGATTCTCAACCTGTGGGTCGTGACCCTTTCCCAGGGGTGGCCTAAGACCATCAGAAAACAGATATTTACATTACGATTCATAATGGTAGCAAAATTACAGTTATGGAGTAGCAATGAAAATATTTTTATGGTTGGGGGGTCACCACAACATGAGGAACTGTATTAAAGGGTCGCAGCACTAGGAAGGCTGACAACCGTTGTCCTAGCAGGAAGAGGAAGTGATTTCCAGTCTCTGCTGAGAAAAAGTCACTTTTTAAAAATTTGTTTCTTAATTTTTCCTTTCCTTTTCTTTCTTTTTTCCATTTATTTATTTATTTATAAAGCATGACATGTAGCCTGGACTGGGCTCAAATTCACAGCAATCCTTCTGCCTCAGCCTCCCGAGTGTTGGGATTACAGACATATGATACCACACCCATCATAAACTGGCTACTTTTGGCTTTCACCCTCCTTTTCTTTGTCTGGCCTGGGCCTTTGTCCCTCTCACCTTCCCCTCCAAGTGTCCAGGCACCCTGGCTCAGCCTTTCTAGGAGTTAATATTTAGACAGCATAGGGTCACCTCTGGTGTCACCCCTCCCCAACAGGTTGTTCCAAGGGGTGGGGCCTGGGCACTGGGGTGAGACATGGACAGAGAAGCCTGTTGCTTGGGCCACAGTCCTCTCAGGAAGTGTGGCACCAGAGACCTATGTGGAGAACGTGGCCCAGACATAGGTGTCTGGGCCTGGAACCCTCTTCCTGACAGAGGCAAGAGCATTGGTCCTCTGCTGGATTCTGATTGCAAATGCCTACTCACAAGACCTGAGAGCTTCAAAGGTATAACCAACAGGTTCTGCCTGAGGGAGGCCTCCTTGTCTGCTGGGTTGGTTGAGGGTATGGAAGAAGCTCACTAAAGTGGCACCTGGGGTTAGTGTGGTCAGCTCCTGGGGAAGAGGATTGATATGACAAGGAGGAAAGAGGGTCCTCTGAAGGAATTTTGGCCTTCCCAGGACCAGGCTGGAGGACCCCTGTTCCCCACAGACAGGGCAGAACAGCAGAACAGAGACGAACAGAGTAGAGGCAGAGAATGGCAAGGGAGAGGGTCTCCTGGCCTGGCCAACTTCCACCATTAATATTACCCCCCACATTCACCATCCCTCCCTTCCCCCCCACCAGACTCCTCCTAGCAAGGGGTGACCTTGACAGCCTGAGGTCGACAGAGGGAGCCCTAACTCTGTGGACCCCTTGGCTCCAGGGCTGAAGGGCTCTAACCTACTCCTGCCCAAATGTCTGGCTGATGGGACATTCCCAAGCACCCTGTGACCAAAGTTTTGTGGGAGTGGATTTGGGCCTTGAGGGATTAAGATAGGTTGTCTTGGACTCTGATTTTCGTCTAGGTCGGGGGAAGAGGGAGGTTGGGGACTTGAAAGAGATAGCCAGGTAGATGCTTAGAGGTGGGAGCCCATGGCCACATGTGCAGCTCAACCAGTGATCTTTTGGGATGTGGTCTTTCACCACCAGAGGGCTGTGAATTCCTCGTCCCTGTCACCTTTCCCCACCTACTGGATAGGCTGCCTGGAATAAGGCTGTCATCCTTCCAACCAGCCCTGAATTATGAATTCAGTGTGGTGCTGAATTATGGTTCTCTCCAGACCACTCTGGGAGCCAATCCTGGCTTAGGAGGGAGTAGGGGGAGGGCACACCTTGGTAGGGTGCAGTTAGGGGCACAGTCCTAGCATTATAGGCTCTGCAGGCCCCCTCCCCGTGTCCCAGAGGAAGAAGCAATAGGAGTCAGTTTTTCTCCTCCCCCTCCCATCGCTGCCGAGCTAGGCCTGGGCTGCCAGGAGGTTGTCTTGGCAACAGGAGGCGGAGAGGAGATGCGCTAAGGGATGGAGGTGTATGTCACCGCAGAAGCTGCTGTGTTCCTGCCCCACGCCCCAGGCCCTTGAAGGTACTGAGAACCCTCCCTTCATATTCCCCTCCTCCTGGCCCTTTCCCTGGACTCTCCCCACCTTCCCTACCTCATAGGCTGGCTTCCATCAGGCCGGAGCTCCTCTACCCAGGGCTCCTAACCCACCTCATTCTACAGCTGTCCTTTCTGACATCAGCTCATTCCCAGCATACCTCTGGAGATCCTTGTACTGGAATATATTTCTCCTGGGGTGGGGTCTAGAAGGAGCTGGTAGTCAAGGGAGAAAGAAGCTAGGCAGGAGTAGAGTCAGGAATATGAAAGGCTGAGTGTCAGATCCCAGGTACTTGGTCTTCCACAGGGATGGGGAGTGCTTAGGAGTAGGGCCCCCCCTCCTTCCCATTCCTTCATACCCAGACTACAAGGGTGGGGTTGAAGGGACAGTGAGAAGCCAGGCTGGGGCTATGGGAAAAGCCTGGTAGCTCCTCCTCCGAGGCTGTGTCCTCCTTCCTGCACATTAAAGGTATACCCCACACAGCTTTTTCTCCATGCTCCTGTGGATTGCATGTCCCTCCCCCACCCCATTTTTTTCCTGTACCTTCCATGAGCCCGACCTGACTGCACCCCAGCAGCTAAGCCTGGATTCCCTGCCCTCCTTCCCCCTTTCTCAGCCAGTCAGCTACCTGCCTTCATCGTTCTCCTTCTGTCCAAGTCACCTTTATTATGGTCTTCCCTGTCCTCGGATAATCCAGATACACCCCTCCCTTCCTGTCCCCTTCAGTCCTCCTCTCTTTGAAAAGGGACGCTGGGGCCATATTCTTACCTGTCTCCTTCAAGTCCCTCCCCCTGATATTTTTTTTTCCATTCAGAAACTCAAGAGCCCCTCTCCAGATCCCAGCTTTACCCCAATAGCTGCTGATATCATCAGCTGACCGGCTGTGGGCAGTGGTTACCAGGGCAACAGCAAGGCTGCCTAGGTAGGCAAGTCTGCAGCTGACATGGAGGTGGGGAGGCCAGTTTATACTAATAAGGGTCAGTGTCTAGGCTTTCTCACTGCACCTCAAGGCCAGTGTTAGAGGCCTGGGATGATGGAGGTTTTGCCAGGGAGTGAAGGCATGCACTTTCTGTGCTGGAATGGGGGAGGGGGGGCATCTGGTAGGAAGCTTCCTTTTTAAGCCAGGTCCTTCATACCCTCCACTGGCCCCTACTGCAGTTCCCAGGAGATCAAGGTTACTGAAAGTCTAATCTGAATTTTATGTATTTATGACCTGGTTCCTTCCATCTTCTCATCCATCCTCTTCAGAAGGTTAATCCTTATATGACCAATTCTGATACCCCTGCTGTTCCCCCATCCCAGAGGTGGGGACCCCTCCAGAGCCTCTCAACTGCTTCTGGAAGACAGTAGAGCACTATGAATGGGGTTTGAGTTGTAGATGCTGGAGAGCTAAGCATAGCTCCCTGCAGTTATCAGTAACAGCCGCTAACGCCCAGCATCTTGAACACTGCTGGAGGGGCTGTGAGTGTGGATATTGTTAGCCAGGGTGTGGGAAAGGGGAAAAAGGTAGCACAGCCAATTCTGCTTCGTCATGATGCCAGCTAGTGCGCCCCTTGTTTGAAATGGATCAGCTGCAGTACCAGCTGAGGTGGACTGGAGTAGCAACACACCCAAAGACACACACCCTGGGGCCGGCCACTATCAGTTGCTGGTGGGGAGGGGCCGCCTGCCCGCCTAGCGACCGCCCGTCCTGCCCGCCCACCAGACACCAAACGCGGACTCCTCAGCGCAAGGAACCCAAGCTGGTGACTTGCAGAGCAGTGGGGGTACCGGGTGAAGGGGGTGGGGGTTCAGAAGGGGGATCAGACCGCTGAGCTGAGACCGGCTTCCCTCCTTCGCCAGCTCCCCCCCCCCCCACCCCAAGCCAGCTTTCTTCCTGTTATTTGCGCTTTGCTAAAGCGCGGTTGGGTTCCTGGAAGAGCCGCCTCTTACCTAGATTCCTGAGAAAACGCGGTAACCCGTGGACCAGGGCCTAGGCCTTTTGCTTCTTGGGGCTTCAGAGAGCCTGGGCCCCACTGTCTGGGAAGAGGTAGGTGGCAGGGTCCCCTGCCTTTCTTTCTTTTTGTAGGTATATTGTTGTACCTCTGTATCTCTGGCTTGGCACATGGCTTTGGGTAATAGCGGGGATGCTAGTACAGAGTCTGCTTTGGACCCTTGATCAGTGGGAGAATGGGCTAGGTGGCCAGACCAGGAGCTCAGCTGGGTTTGACCTGATCAAATCCCCTCTTTATTTGGGGAGAAGAATCTAGGATATTGCCGTTGGAGAAGTCCATACAGTCCCCAGCGCCCCGTGTCCTGAGTCCTCCACCCTGCCTGCCTACCTAGCTCTGTGTTCAGAATTTCAAGGGGTGGGTTCATGGGGGCGCAGTCTTCAGAGAGAGCTGTTACCTTTTTGCTGAATGATGCAAGAAATCTTTGCCAGCCTCCCTCCCACCGGGCCAGGCGCCCTCCAGAGTGGCAAGGGTTCAACGGGGGACCCAAAACTGCTGGTTTACAGCCGGCTCTGGAGCCCCTCCTAGCTAAGGTTGGCCAGCTTGGGGTGGGGATTCAACGAAGAATGAGGCTGTGTAACAGGGCGTGACTGCAGTGCTAGCCTGGCTCCCCTCTTGCCAGCAGCCAGTGTACTGAGAAAGACTGGGTGCTGAACAGACCGGGAGATCCTTGGGGTCCTAAGGGCTTTTCTTTTCCCAGCACCAGACACACACAGCTCCCTTGGCTGGGTAGGCACACCTGGGTGTCCTCCCAGAAGACTGGTTGCCAGGTTGTTGCAGGCCTAAGACAAGAAAGGCAGTAGTGTTGTTGGAGTGGAGAATGTGGGGAAGCCCCCAGGGGATGGGTCGGGTGAGGGTGCTGTGAGTATTGGGGGTTCACATGCTCAGCACTGGGATGGATTCAGCAGACCATGCCAGGGGGCTGTGAGCTTAGATAACAAATGCCAAAGGGAGGATCAGTAGGCGGGTACAAGTAGGTGTTCTCAGCACCGTGTGTCATTGTGCGGGGGGGGTCTGGCAGGGAGAGTGGGCGAGCACTCTGGCAAGGACAGCTGCAGAGTCCCTGCGTGCACCCATGTGCATGAGTTCTGTCAGCAGCCATGTGTCGGGTGGAGCTCTTCTGCCTGTATGCTACTGAGAGTCTTGTCTCAATACATCTGGCCTTTCTGTGGTTGGGACATCATCTATCCGCTGGTGGGGAACGTCTATAGAATTCTTTCAGAGCTCATGTGTGAGGAGAGTGGATAGGGACCACTCCTGAATTCTGAAAGCTGGATTTAGAGTGGGAGTTTTCTCTCCTTCTCAGATCTGCCAATCCAGCTGTACCTCAGGACTCAGGTCTGGAAGGCCAGAACAGGAGTATGCTGGGATCAAGCAAACCTGATGGGCTGAGGTACCTAGAAAAGAGGAACCTACCTCTTCTGAGGGAAGTGTACAGAAATGACCTGCCAACCCAGTCCAGAGAGAAACCTAAGAAAAGTCTAAGGAACCCAGGCGTATTTGCAGGATCAGAGGGGGAAAAGGGATGCTGCACCTCGGGGCTGTTGCCACTGAGAGTGGGTGGGCAGGTCTTGGAACAGATGGACCTGTTGTCCATTCCTTGTGGCTGGATGACCTTGTTCAAAGTGACAGGTGTCTTACAGTGTTGGTATTAGGAGTACAGAGTCCAAAGCAATAGGAAAAGGTTAAGAAAAAATTGCATGAGAGGGGACCGAGAGAAGAGGAAGTAACAGGGCTTTGCTGGGCTGAGGAAAGGCCAGGGGTAAGCTTGACTTAAGTAAGGCCTTTGTTGAGCCACTGGCCTAAGAGGCCCAAACCCTGCTGTCCTGTGTCCTTCCCACCCTACAATGCACACATTCATTGTAGTGAGCCCGGTCCCTGCCCCGCTGGTTGGCTATCCTGCCCCTCTCCCAGTCCCTGCCCTGCTGGTTGGCTACCCTGCCCCTCTCCCAGTCCCTGCCCTGCTGGTTGGCTACCCTGCCCCTCTCCCAGTCCCTGCCCTGCTGGTTGGCTACCCTGCCCCTCTCCCAGTCCCTGCCCCGCTGGTTGGCTACCCTGCCCCTCTCCCAGTCCCTGCCCTGCTGGTTGGCTATCCTGCCCCTCTCCCACCCTAGGATGTTGTTTTGGGGACTGGTGACCTAGCTGGAGCCTGTCTTTATTTCTGGCATTGAGTTGTTGCCACAGCAACTGTGGAAGTGGGGCTGGGAGGGGGAGAGGCAAAGAAAGAGTAGGAGAAAAGATGAAGAAGGAAAAAGGAAGGCAGGAAGAAAGAGACACTGAATGAAACAGATGACAGACCTCTCACCGGCCTGACCTAGCCCACGTGGCAGGCTTGTTGAACTCCTGTACTGCCTGTAGCCTTCTCCAGCATGGCTTGATGATGCTCTGATGTTCCAGGGCCAGATCCTACAGTCTCACCCAATCCTTGAGTCCTCTCATGCTCTGCAGGTGAGGTGAGAGGCAGAGAGGCCCAAGCTCATATTAAAACAGGATCTTTGGGGATGCATTACAAAACACAGGAACTTCCTTTGGTTTAAATACAGCCTGAGTAGAATTCCAGCTTGCCTTCCTTTGGGTGGCCTTGGGTGAGCTCATCTCTCAACCCTTTTTGTCCTCATTTCTAAGTGTGAAAAATGCCAATGTGTGGAGTCCAGCCAGGCTGTATGGATACACCCCCAGCACAGGCATCCACACAGAGAAAGTGGTAACTGGCATAGGATGGGAGCAAAGGCTGGACCAGACCTCACAGGAGATGGTGGATCTGCCTGCCTGCTGAACCTTTATTTCCACAAGACCTGGGCCTTAATCTGGATTCATCCCTGCCTAAAACAAAAGCCCTGGGATGGGTGGGTGCAAACTTGGAGGTCCCTGTACGCAAGTTTTATCACCCACATCCTGGGGAGCTGCGAAGCTGTGGTTGCTGTGGAGATGAGAGGGTGGGTGGTTTGAGGTGGGGCCCGGCTGGTGGCTCAGATAAGGCTGGGGCGCCCAGCTGAAGGTGGGTGCGGCTGAGATGGGAGGATGGGAAGCCTGCTGGCTATTGACCTGAGCCTGGGAGGTTGAAGGGTGTCTTCCGACACCTGGACTTGCTTCCTCCGTGGTGCTATACCTCCCACCCCTTCCCTTCCCTCCCCTTCCCTTCCTGCTGCAGCCTGTCCTTTTAGCCTGTGCCCACAGATGTTACAGGACTGAAGTGAGCAACGATTGTGCCTGAGGATGGGAAAGGGATCAGACCCGGAGAAATAAAGTGAGAAGTTAGTTTGTGTGAGGGAACTCCACATGGGTGCAGTAGGCAGATTCATGTGCCTTGACAGAAGCTGAAAATTACCCCCCACCCCACCTTCTTCCCTCCCACTCCCATCTTCTCATCTTCCACTCCACAACGTTTTCCCCGGCTGGCCTTCTGACAGCCTAAAATGTCCCCAGTAAGAACCTTATTCATAGCTTGGGGTTGTAGCTTAGTTAACGGAGTGGGAGTGCCTAGCATGCAAGAAGCCCCAAGGTTGATCCCCCAGCACATAAAGCCAGGGTAAGTGGTGCCAGTGGTTCCAGAATCCCTGAGGTGAAGTTCAAGGTCAGCCTAGGCAAGGTTTACTTAGTTGGAGTCTAGGCCACAGAGAGAGCTCTTACCTAAAATAAACAAAATAACAAAACACCCACCGCCAAAACCTTTCATTCAAATGCAACTGTCCCCACAGAGGTAAGGCTCTGCCATTAGTATGTCCCCAAAAGCTGCTGATCTGTACACTCTGGCACTAAAGGATGCAGGACCCTGATGGAGCCCAGGGGAGGCACCAGAAGGAATGCAGGGGCCAGCTGTGGAGGGGAAAGGGACAGAGAAGCACAGTGACTCGAGCTGAAGTTTTGCATGCATTGGTTTGTGGTCAGTGGGCTTAAGTGTGTCCTTGACCCCGTACTTCCTGAAGTCTGAATTTCCTCTTCTACAAACCTGAGGTAATAGCCAGTTCACAGGACTAGGATGTCAGGGTTAGGGGTGAAATGCCGAGCTGAGAGCCAGCCATGACAGTCTGTAAACACATTAAATATAACTCTGCCCATCGGTGTTTGGAATCATGTTCCTGAGTGGCTGTGTGTGGGATGCTGGTGTTTGTGCACATGTGACTATGGGTCTCTTGTCTGGCTACATTCCCCCGGGCCCCTTGCTTCCCTACCCTCAGCACCTGGTGCTCCAGGTGGGTGCTAGAGCATTGTTCGTCTGTCAGTCTGTGCTTCACTCTTTGTGCTCTCCAGACTGTCCCTTCACGGCCCTCTGCACCCTGCTCTTGGACACCTTCCCTGGTAAAATAGAGGCCTCTTGACTGGCTGCTTCCAAATGCCCTGTTCTCTTATTACCCAACTTCTTGCCCTTTCCCCTTCTTTCTGAGAAGCTCATGCTTTGTCCTCTGCCTGGGCTCTGACAATCCTTTTTTCCCTGCTGGTGCCTCCCTGCTGCAGTCTCAGGCCCAGGGCCTTCCTCTTAAAGCCCCTTTTCTAGAGTCCTGCACAGACTGCATCCCTCCTGTCCACACAGCCTTCTCTCCCTTCCTCCCGGCTAATGGCCTCTGGCTCCCTTGGCATTCTCATCTCTCTGCCCTCCCTCCCTTTCAACATTGATTCAGTCCTTTCTATGGTGTACCAGACCCTCTGCTTTCCCTCCCCAAAGTGGGTCCCGGGATGATGTTTTGACTTTCGTTCCCTGCTAGCAATCTCATATTCAGACTCCTACCTCTAGGCCAGCAGTTCTCAACCTGTGGGTCATGATCCCCTTTGGAGGGTCAAATGACCCTTTCACAGGGGTGGCCTAAGACTATCTGCATATCAGATATTTACATTATGATTCATAACAGTAGTAAAATTACAGATATGAAGTAGCAGCGAAAATAATTTTATGGTTGGGGTCACCCAACATGAGGAACTGTATTAGAGAGTCACATTAGGAAGGTTGACAACCACTGTTGTAAAGCCTTCAACAAGAAACTTCTCCACTCCCCAGAGACACAGCTCTCTTGATTTCCTGCAGCCCACTGCCTTATCTTGGATGTGTACCTGTCTCCAATTTGAATAGAAGTTATCTTTGGTCAAGCACTCTTCCTAGAGGGACCTGAATCAGTCCTTCCATCCATCTTTCTGTTCTCCACAAGGCTCAGCACATAGCTTGGTACCACGTTCAGTGGGAAAGAGATGCTCCAAAGTGCGTGGGTAGATAAGCTGATAGCAGATCTGCTACTAGGTGGTAGATGGGTGGGTGGATGGACAAGCATTGGACTCTAGGGCTAGGCAGAAGGTGTAGACCTAAGACAATGGCTGTTAGCAAATTAAATTCAGAGCCTAGTTGAGAGAGTGCTGACATTAACCAGTAGCAGAGTGCATTTGCTCACCAGACAGGAGTCAAAGCATTTCAAGACCAGCACTAAGAAGGCTGGAGAAGGGGCTGGAGAGATGGCTCAGCGGTTAAGAGCACTGGCTGCTCTTCCAGAGGTCATGAGTTCAATTCCCAGCAACCACATGGTGGCTCACAACCACCCATAATGAGGTCTGGTGCCCTCTTCTGGCCTGCAGATATACCTGCAGACAGAACACTGTATACATAATAAATAAATCTTTAAAAAAAAAAAAAAAAAAAGAAGAAGAAGAAGGCTGGAGAAGTGTGATGCTCTAGAATGAGAACCCTGTTATCACAGACACCAGACTCCTCCTGTCTGTCTGATGGAAATGCCCTGGTTCCAGAATTTGTTTGTTTATTTGTTTGCTTGTTTGGTTGGTTTGGTTTTTCAAGACAGGGCTTCTCTGTGTATCAGCCCTGGCTGTCCTGAACTGGCTTTGTAGACTAGGCAGGCCTCAAACTCACAGAGATCCACCTGCCTCTGCCTCCCTAGTGCTAGGATTAAAGGTGTATGCCATCATGCCCGGCCTCTGTCAAGTGTTTTCAGAGTTCTAGAACAAGAGGCAGAACCAAAAAAAAAAAAAAAAGACTTGGATGCCACATCACTAGGGAGCACCCTGCCACATCACTAGGGAGCACCCTGCCACATCACTAGGTGAGCACCCTGCCACATCACTAGGTGAGCACCCTGCCACATCACTAGGGAGCACCCTGCCACATCACTAGGTGAGAACCCTGCCACATCACTAGGGAGCACCCTGCCACATCACTAGGTGAGCACCCTGCACCAAGCCACACTGAAGGGTCTTAACTTGAGCTACTTGACCTTGTCCGTGTCCTCTCCACGCCTAGGTCTCCTCATCTGTGAAATGGATCTACCCTACAGGGCTGTTGTAAGGAGGAATAAGAATAACCTGTATCTAGTACATGGTACCCAGCACAGCTACTTGAGAGCTGAAGCAGGGAAAGGTCAACAGCTAAAAGGCCTGCCTGGGTTATAGAGTGGTTCAAGGCCAGCCTGAGAAATTGGTTGAGTCCCTGTCTCAAAACAAATAATGAGAAAAAGAAGGCTCAGTAGGAGAGCACACTAAATTTGATCTCTGGCATTACACACACACACAGAGTATCTAGCACTGAACATGAACGTACTCAGCAGTTGCCCTCTGGAAGTTAGCAGCCACTTCAGGGAGGAAAGTGCCCTATGTCTGACGGCGCAGCATCCAGTGTTAACCACCACCTTCTCTGCGAAAGTCATTGTTCACAAGGGTGATAGGGGCTGGACACCCCTGTGGATCTAGGAGGATGAATGGCATGAGGGAGGTGAGGGAAATTGGGAGATGGGTAGATGTGGGCCGAGGTTTGGGAGTGGGCTAAGGGCTGATGACTATTTTGGTGACGTGGGCAGTGCAGTGGTTGAGATAAAGTAAGGTGAAAAAGATTGGGAGAGCCAGGCACTGTGGTGCAGGCCTGTAACCCCAACATGGGGAGCCTGGGCCTGAGACGGAGGACTGAGAATTTGAAGCTAGCCAGGGCTACACAGTAAAAAAAAAACACCCTGTGAGGAGGAGGCAGGGGAGGGAGGGATTTAAGAGGACAAGGCTTTGCCCCCAGAAACACACCAGTGACCTCATTCTTTCATGACTGGCTTCAGAAAAGCCCCCTAAATTCACTAATCCCTGGAGAGAGAGAAATACTAATAGCTTGCCCTCTGCGTGGAATAGATCATGTTTTATGCACTTTGTATGCCCTAATTTACTTACTTCTTTGGAGCTGGAGAGACGGCTCAGTAGTTAAGAGCATTGCCTGCTCTTTCACAGGACCCACGTTTGGTTCCTAACACTCATCTATGACGCCAGTTCCAGAGGATCTTATGCCCTCTTCTGGGCTCCATGGACATCAGGCATGCATGTGGTGCAAATCACCCATACACATAAAAATAAGCAAATAC
The DNA here is from genome assembly GCA_907164525.1 of Lophiomys imhausi. Lineage (NCBI taxonomy): Eukaryota > Metazoa > Chordata > Mammalia > Rodentia > Muridae > Lophiomys > Lophiomys imhausi. The sequence continues at coordinate 3,140,440 of CAJQZJ010034389.1, forward strand.
TATTGACTTGTCAGAGCAGTCTATGACAAGAAACTATTACCAACCCTTGCTTTTTTGTTGTTTTGGATGGGTTTCACACTATAATTCAAGCTGATTGGACCGCTCTGTGTAACACATGCTGGCCTGGAATTCAAAGCAATCCTCCTGCCTCAGCCTCCCAAGTGCTAGGTCACTAGCATGCACAGAGTATAAAATGACTTACCCAAGACCACACAGAGTATTAGTTACTGGTGTTAGTTAGTATTAGTTAGTATTAGTTACCTCTTAAGCCCTGGCAGTATGGCTTGAGAGGTCCAGAGGTTTGAAACCAGTGCATTATCCTCTACCTTCCCTTCTGTCCACAGCTCTCCTCACTCTGTAGCTTCCAGGGCCAGTGTTGGGAGGAGAGAGAAGAGGATAGCTGAGGGAGTGACCAAGAAGGGAGACATGGGTGTGGTCACCACAGAGTACATGGACTGTTCCTAGGAACAGACAGTGTGAAAGGGGGCCCAACTAGGTACTCATGGGGCAGTGTGACAGCCCCTGGGAGAGTCCTGGGCACTTTGTGGCAAAGAGATATGGCCCAGGCCCCAGAGGTATTTTACAGTGTCTATCTACACAGGACACTGCCTGACTGTAGGGAACAGAGGAAAGTCAAAGTGGGCTAGCTTCTAAGGCGCACCGGCAGCTCTAGGCCATGGCCATGGCTTCACCCTCGACCCGACCCCTCGGGGTCTCTGACTCCCTATGTTTCTAGTCTTTTGTTTTGGGTTTTTTTTGTTTGTTTTTTGTTTTGTTTTTGTTTTTGTGTTTTTTTTTTTTTTGCTTCTAGTCTTACTAATGACTCAGTGTCTCCTTGTTAACCTTCTGGAGAATATGAAGAGCAAACTGTGTGGAGTGGAGCCATTGTCTGGGGTGGGAGGGGCCAGCGGCGCCTGGGAGAGGGCCCAGGCCAGGGCAGGGCAGGACAGGGGTGACAAGCTTGGGGATATAGAAGCTTGTCCACCCTGGGATGCCAGCTGACCCCTGCCGTCATTTCCTCTGGAGCCAGAGAACAATGGTTTAAAAAACAAGTGCAGCCAATTCGCGCAGCCACCGCCTGGCCACACGCACACGCACAACTCCCTGGTGCTGAGCCCAGTGCCGTGGAACCTGGCAGCTTAACGTCACCACAACCGCTCGCTGTCCTTCCAGTCACCCGCAGTCAGCAGCCCAGAGAGGCCCAAGGGATGAGGACACCACAGCGTGCTGCGACGCCCTCGTTGCAGGAGCCGGGCCGAGCCTGACGACTGTCCCCTCCACGTGCTCACCGGCCTCCGAGGGAGCGGCCGGCCAGTGGCTGTCGCATGGAACGTCTGCAGAAGGTGAGCGGGCTGCACCCCGAGCCTGGGTGGGGACCGCTGCCCTCCCAGGCCAGCTCGGGAGTCGCCGGCGCCACCTGGTGGCCACCTCGCAGCACGCCGGGTTCCCGCACCCCACCCACACCCTCGCACCCATGCACATGCCCACTCCACCACCTTCTCACTCTCTCCAGCAACCTCTTACCTCCCCGGGGAGCGTCAGCTCCTCCAGAGACTCCAGTGTGCCCGGCTCTCCCTCCAGCATCGTGGTGAGTACTTCTGTTGGCTACCTGCACCTCAGTTGGGAGGAGGGATGGACAGGATCACCCTCAGCCCTCCTTAGCCCCGCCACTCTCACATGGAGGGAAGTCCTGTGAACTCTTGCAGATGGAAAGACCCAGATATACCAGCGGAGGCTTCCTACTGCCTTGGAAAGGGCTGAAGGGCTGGTCTAGTTGTAAAGAACCTCAGAGGCAAAGAGCTTTTTTTTTTTTAAAGGGACCTTCTAGAGCGAGCATGATGAGGTAAAACTATAATCCCAATATTTGGGAAGCAGAAACAGGGAGATAAGGAATTTCAAGGGCAGCCACACTTACAGAGGGTCTGAGGCAACCCTTGACTAGATGAAATACTGTCTCAAAAATTAAATCAAGTGCTCATTCTAGGTCCTCAAAAGTAACAGAATGGAGTTGTTAACGTGAGAATTGACATCTAAAATGTTTTGTTGCTAAGCAAGTCCAGCCAGTGAAGCTAGTGTCCTTAGTGATACTATGGGGAACTCTATTCCATTTGGTCCATTTCCCTTCAGGCCAAGATGGACAACCAGGTGTTGGGCTACAAAGACCTGGCTGCCATCCCCAAGGACAAGGCCATTCTGGACATTGAGCGGCCCGACCTCATGATTTATGAGCCCCACTTTACCTACTCCCTCTTGGAACACGTGGAGCTGCCCAGAAGCCGGGAGGTAGGAAGGAGTCTTTTGTACAAGCCTGAGGAGAGTTGGGCAAGTGGTGAGTGGGGATCCCCCTGGCAGTCCTTGGAGGCAATGACAGACTGTGCACAGGAGTGAGCCCATGTTTGGTCATGATGGCACACACCTTTAATCCCAGCACTCCAGAGGCAGAGGCAGGCAGATCTCTAAAAATTGGAAGCCAGCCTGATCCATGGAGTGAGCTCCAGGCCAGCCACAGGGTACATAGTGAAACCCTGTCTTTAAAAAAAACAAGAGGGCTGGGCGGCGCACGCCTTTAATCCCAGCATTTGGGAGGCAGAGGCAGGTGGATCTCTGCGAGTTCGAGGCCAGCCTGGTCTACAGAGCGAGTCCAGAACAGCCAGGGCTACACAGAGAAACCCTGTCTCAAAAAAACAAAAAAAAAAAAAAAAGGAAGGAAGGGAGGGAGGGAGGAAAGGATTAAGGCTTGAGCTGGTGAGGAAGCTCAGCAGGTAAAAGCACTTGCATGCATGTAAGTCTGGTGACCCAAGTAGGTCCCCAGAACAAACAGTAAAAAGAAAGAACTGAGTCCTGAAAGTTGCCCTCTGATCTCCACACATGCTCTGTGGCATACCCATACTCACACAAAGTAATAATTAAAATGAAACAATTTGAATTTTAGGAACAGAAAAAGATTATATTGGAGTGAGTAGGTGAGACTGGAAAACTTATTCCATCGAGGCTGCTTGTTGCTTTGGTCCCTCCGTTCCCTGGCTGGCTCTGAGGTCAGGGTCATACTTAGTCTGGCTCTCAGCGCATGAGGCACACTGCTCCCAGATCTGAGCCTCAGATGAAAAGACTTGGGACTGGGAGACTACTGGGCAGAAGGACGAAGGCCAGGCTAGAGATCGGGAGGGAAGAGGGTTGGCTAGGAAAGTTGGTGAACCGGGTAGATGGCGGAGAAATGATCTAGGGTCTAATCCTACCTGTGACTCTCATTATCCTCTCTGTTTGCAGTGCTCATTGTCACCCAAATCCACATCCCCTCCACCATCCCCAGAGGTATGTCCTGCTCTGCTTGGGGAAGGGGGAGCTCCCCTCCCCCAACATGCCCCAGCTCCCCTCCCCCAACATGCCCAGCCTCAGCTCAGCAAAGTCCAAGGGACGATAGAATCAGCAAATCCTGGCTGATTGGTCACTGGCCAATTCATCTGGCTGCCAGACCCAGGGCCTCATTTAACCCTTTCTCTCTGGGTAGGCACCCTGAGCAGGTGGATGAATGCCATTGCCCTGGGGTTGGGGTGAGGGCTGACGGTGTGGGAGGACCTGAAGGGTCGCCCCGAGGGAGTGGGAAGGGGTATGGTGGTAGTGGTGAGGGCCTAGAAGCTGTATACTTCTCCATAGGTGTGGGCAGAGAGCCGGACTCTCGGAATCATCTCTCAGGCTTCAACACCAAGGACCACAGGGACCCCCAGGACCAGCCTGCCCCATTTCCATCACCCCGGTAGGTTTTAGCGCCAGGTTCTTTCCCTGAGACTTCAGTTTTCCTTCAGGCCCCAGTCCCCTGACTCTCAGCCCTACTCTTCGGGTTTAGACCTAGCTGGATCCTATGGTGCCAGGATGCCAGGCGGACTAGCAATGATAGTGGCCTTGCTATATCTTTCCTCTCACCCATCCCAAAAAGTGCAGGAAGTTCCCCATTTATGAGGCATAGTACCAGCCGTCTTGCTCATGGCTCCATTCTGTTTATCTCTATTCTGTTCCTGGGCCCACTATCCCCTGCCGTCATGTCCCTCTTCTCATCTGCTCTTGTCCCCTCTCTCAGAGACCACCCGGCCAGATTCCAACATCTACAAGAAGCCACCCATCTACAAGCAGAGAGGTGAGGGTTCCCCTGACTTCCTGGGTGCATCTCCTGCCACATACTGGGCCATGAGCTAGGATCTGCAAAGGGATAACTCCAAAAGGCCTGTAAGGCCCTGTGCTTGTGTGAATCAGGTTACATCTCAGTGGTGGTGGTGGTGGTGGGGGGTATGAAGGGAGAGGTGAGGGAGCTGGGGCTGAGGGTGAGCCAAGCTGGCTGGCCACCTGGTTAGCTGGGGTGGTGTGTGGACTGATCCTGGATCCATCTGCAGAATCGACGGGAGGCAGCCCTCAGAGCAAGCACCTCATTGAGGACCTCATCATTGAGTCATCCAGGTTCCCTGCCGCCCAGCCTCCCGACCCCAACCAGCCAGCCAAGATAGAGACTGACTACTGGCCATGTCCCCCGTCACTGGCCGTTGTGGGTGAGAAAAACTGGGGAAAGGAGACAAAAAAGGCTAGGATGCCTGCTTGCTCACTGCCTTTCTTGGTCCCAAGAACCAGTTCCAGCCCATTACTTCTCGGCCTTTCGTATGTCCCTCAGTTGAGAGTTCATTGCTTACCTCTCCCCTGCCCCTCTTTGTGTTGAAGGGCCTGCCTGTTAGTCATTTCTTCTCTGCATGTTTATTATTTATTATTAGTTTTGGTTTGGTTTGGTTTGATTTTTGGTTTCTTGAGACAAGGTTTCTCTGTGTAGCCTTGACTGTCCTAAAACTCACTCTGTAGACCAGGCTGGCCTCAAACTCAGAGATCCGCCTGCCTCTGCCTCTAACGCCAGCTTTTTTTTTTTTTATCTTTTAAAAAAAGGTGTATTATGGGGGCTGGAGAGATGGCTCAGCGGTTAAGAGCACTGCCTAGTGCTCTTCCAAAGGTCCTGAGTTCAATTCCCAGCAACCACATGGTGGCTCACAACCATCCACAATGTGATCTGGTGCCCTCTTCTGGAATGCAGGTGTACATACAGACAGAGCACACATATGCATAAAATAAATAAAATAAATCTTTAAAAAAAAAAAAAAAGGTGTATTAGCTGGTCATGGTGGGAGGCAGAGGCAGGTGGATCTCTGTGAGTTCAAGGCTAGCTTGGTCTACAAAGTGAGTCCAGGACACCCAGGGCTACACAGAGAAACAAAAAAAAAAAAAGTTTATTTCCCACTAGTGTGTATGAGTGTTTTCCCGTGTGTGTTTGTGTGTGTGTGTGTGTGTGTGTGTGTGTGTGTGTGTGTGTATGCATGTACCTTGTGTTCAGGAATACCAAAAGAGGGTGTCAGGTCCCCTGGAACTGGAGTTAGAGACAATTGTGAGCTGTTACGTGGATACCAGGAACTGAACCCAGGCCCTTTGCAAGAGCAGCCAGTGCTCTTAAATGATGAGCCATCTCTCTCTAGCCCCCATATCTTGTACTTTTTTGTTTGTTTGTTTTTAGAAGACTTTGTAGTGTCAGGCATGGTGGCATATAACTCTACCTGAGGCAAAAAGGTTACTTGATCCAGGAAGTTAATCTAGTATGGGCAGGTAACATTGCAAGACCCTAAATCAATTTTTGTGGGTTTTTTTGTTGCTGTTGTTTGTTTTGGGTTTTCAAGACAGGTTTCTCTGTGTAGCCCAGGCTCTGAGGACCAAGGCTTTTTCTCATTTATGTTTTCTTTTCCAAATTTCCTATCATAGGGCATAGGCTATAGCAGAAACTTGAGAAATAAATGTCAAGTGACTGAAAAAATGAACAGAAGTGGAGAGATGGCTCAGTGGTTAAGGTCCTGCACCACTCTTCTTCTTTAATTAAGTAAAAATATAAAAGGATATAACCAGGTGGTAATGCATGCCTTTAATCCCAGCACTCAAGAAGCAAAGGCAGATAGGTCTCTGAGTTCCAGGCCAGCCTGATCTGCAGAGCAAGTTCCAGAACAGCCAAGGCTATGCAGAGAAACCCTGTCTCTAAAAACAATAAATAAATAAACAAACAAACAATTAAATAAGCAAATCGTAATGTTCTCTTTGAGGTCCATCCCTGTTCCACAAGCTGGAGAAGCCAGTGGCTGAGTGGCAACATTGATTCTTGCACCTATATCTCCTAGAGACCGAATGGAGGAAACGGAAGGCTTCTCAAAAGGGGGCAGAGGAGGAGGAGGAGGAAGACGATGACTCTGAAGAGGAGATTAAGGCCATCAGGGAGCGGCAGAAAGAGGAACTCAGCAAGGTAGCATCCTGCTCCCTGCCCTGTGTCATCCAGGTGACAAATGTCCTGGCCCCATAACCAGCTAGTCCAAAAGGCTTGAGCCACTGAAGCATCTTCATGAACAGGTGGGAGGTGCCTCTCCTTTCCTGGGACTCCAGGTACACCCGGCTTTAGGCTAGCCATGGAGCCGTGCTGCTGGACTTTCAGATCCAAAGCACAGGAAACAGAGAGTCCATCAGCACCAGGTTTCAGCAGGCTAATTTAGGGGAGGAGAGAGAATTAGAAGTCACGGGAATTCCATTGGTTATACCCTTGGCATGGTGACCTGGAAGAGAGAAGCCACTGAACATCTCTGAAAAACCTAACATGTTTGAATGTCCAAGGACCAAGGGGCTCCAGGTGTAGACTAGCCACCTGGGAAAGCCATTGCTAGTCCTCCTGGATTGTACCCCAACTTTGCACTTTTCAGAGCTGGGAAGGTGGTATCTCAGGCTTGGCTCCATTGTCCTCCCTCCCCCAAGTAGGTTACTTCCAACTTGGGAAAGATGATCTTGAAAGAAGAGATGGAAAAGTCATTGCCCATTCGAAGGAAAACACGCTCCCTGCCTGACCGAACACCCTTCCATACCTGTGAGTACTGTGGAGTGGGCTCAGGATCATCTGGCCAGAGGGGGGGGTGGGGTGCAGGGAATGTGTGTGTAGCTACTGAATCGCTCTATTTAAAAGATTCAGTTTGCCTGTGAGGCCCTCGTGTGAGCTCCCCCAGGGCAAGAATATGAGTTGGTAGACAGGTCAGGTAGAGAACAGCATTGCAAGCAGGGTGAAGCTCTGGCTTCATTTTATGGACACTTACTGAGGGACATGCTAACCACTGGGAACATCGTGGGTGAGAAATACAACCATTTCTTTTGGCCAAGGAGAAGGCTTTTGGAGCAGATGATGGGGACAGGGTATATCAGCGGGTACCTTTGAGAGGCCAGTGAGAAGGCCTAGAAGGCTCCCCCAAAGTCAGAGAGAGACAACTAAATGGTGCAGATGGTCCTTATGAATGTCAAGAACAGCACGGGACCAAAAGCAGGGAGCTTGAACTGGTATCGCAGCTCAGAGAGCACCCAGTACCATGCATTGAGGCACAGAAATGGATGGAGGGGGCCTTGAGTGTTGGGCCTCTGGGAACCCGGGTCTAGCCTGGACATCTCGAGAGCCTGGTAGCTGGAGAGGGGAGGGACAGAGCTTAACAACCCAAGAAAGAGCTATGAGAACTCTTAAAACCTGACTGTGGGCCAGGCGTGGTGGTGCACACCTTCAATCCTAGCACACAGGAAGCAAAGGCAGGCGAATCTCTATGAGTTCAAGGTTAGCCTGACTAGGAAGTGAGTCCAGGACAGCCAAAGATACACAGAAAAACCCTGTCTTGGGAAAAAAATAACAAACCTGACTTTGGAAGCCATGATATATCACTTTTTTTTTTTGCAAGACACCAAAGCTAGCATGGTGGTACAAGTCTAATCCTAGATCTGGGAGTCTAACCTGGGCTGGGAAGGAAAAAAAAAAAAAAGACCTTGTCTTAGTCAGTGTTCTATTGCTGTAAAGAGGCACCATGGCCAAGGCAACTCTTATAAAAGAAAGCATTTAATTGGGAGTTTGCTTACTATTTCAGAGGCTTGTCATCATGGCAGGGAGCATGGTGACACACATGACACTGGAGCAGTAGCTGAGAGCTACATCCTGGTCCACAGGCAGAAAGAGAGAGAGAGAGCATAGGCCTGGCATGGACGTTTGAAACCTCAAAGCTCACCCCCAGTGACACACTTCCTCCAACGAGCCTGTACTTCCTGATCCTTCTAATCCTTTCCAACAGTGCCACTCCGTGGTGACTAAATATACAAATATATGAGCCTATGGTGTGGGGGGGAGTGATTCTTTTTTTTTTTTGGTTTTTCGAGACAGGGTTTCTCTGTGTATCCTTGGCTGTCCTGGACTCACTTTGTAGACCAGGCTGGCCTCGAACTCACAAAGATCCGCCTGCCTCTGCCTCCCAAGTGCTGGGATTAAAGGCGTGCGCCACCACCGCCCGGCCTCTTTTTTTTTTTTTTAAAGATTTATTTTATTATGTATACAATGTTCTGTCTGCAGGTATGCCTGCAGGCCAGAGGAGGGCACCAAATTCCATTACAGATGGTTGTGAGCCACCATGTGGTTGCTGGGAATTGAACTCAGGACCTCTGGAAGAGCAGCCAGTGCTCTTAACCTCTGAGCCATCGCTCCAGCCCCCGGGGGGGGGGGAGTGATTCTTATTCAAACTCCTACAGACCCTATCTCCAAAACAAACAAACAAAAATGTAGGTTTTCTAGAAATGAAACTGGACTCAAGGTGGAAATAGGTTCTGCCCCCGATTCAAGGAATCATTGCAAAAAGGAAGCAAGATATATGGAGCAGACTTGCACGTCATCTTTGGAAGCAATCTTGTGTACTTACTTGTAGCTGCACGTTATCAGCTCTGTCACTGTATGGAAATACCTGGCCAGGTCTTGTGGAGCATGCCTGTAATCTGAGCTGCTCAGGAGGCTGAGGCAAGAGAATTGAACATCAAGGCCATCTGGGCATAGGGGCACACACGCCTTTAATCCCAGCACTTTGTAGGCAGAGGCAGGTGGATCTGTGTGAGTTCAAGGACAATCTGACCTATATAGAGGTTTCCAATTCAGCTAGGGTTACATAGAGAGATCCTGTCTCCAAAAATAAAAATAATAAATGAAAACAAAGAAACAGAAAGAAAAGTTAAAGCCTACCAAGGCTAGCCTGGACAAGTTAATAGACCTTGTTTCAAAATAAAAACCTATCAGAGCAGGACTGGGGAGATGGTTCAGCAGTTAAGAGCACTGGTTTCTCTTCTAGAGGGCTTAGGTTCAATCCCAGTACCAAATATCAGCTTGCATAGGGTTTACCTTAGACATGAGACCATCCCTCCTCATCCTCCATAACTCAGTTCCAAGAGATCTGATTCCCTCACACAGACATACATGCAGGCAGAACACTAAGGCACACAAAAGTAAATAAACCATTTAAACAAACAAAAACCCCATTAGAGCCTGATTTGGTGATGCACACCTCTAATTCCAGTGTTCAGAAGCAGACACAGGTAGATCTTTGTGAGTTTGAAGCCACCATGACTTAGAGATAGCCGGTTCCAAGCCAACCAGAGCAACATAGTCAGACTCCCCAAGGATTGAATGGTTGTGAGCTGCCGAGAAGGTGCTGGGAACTGAAGCTCCTCTAGAAGAGCAGCCACTGAGCCATCTCTCTAGTCCCTAGTTCCTACCTTTTTTTTTTTAAAAAAAGGTTTTATCTTATTTATGTGTGTGTATGTGCATGTATGCATATTAGTGCAGTGTCTGTGGAAGCCAGAGGCATTGGTCCCAATCTGGAGCTGGAGTTATAGGCTGTTGTGAGCCACCACATGTGGGTGCTGAGAACCAAATTCAAGTCCTCTGCAAAGGCAGTATGTGCTCTTAACCACTAAGCCATCTATCCATCCTTCCTTTAAAAAGCATATTTATTTATAGTGTGTGTGTGTGTGTGTGTGTGTGTGTGTGTGTGTGTAGTCATTTCTCTTTTTCTACTTCTACGTGGGTCCAAGGGATTGAATTTACATTGTCAGGGTTGCAAGGCATTTGTCTTTACCCCTTAAGCCATCTCTCTGGCTCTGTTCCTACCTTCTTAACATCTCATAATTTTTTGAAGCCTTGCAATATGCTGAAACCATATCCTAAGGATAACACATCTTTTTGGGTTCAGAGAAGAGGGAATAGATCTGAGAAATGCACAGATCAAATCCACTGAAATGAACTGTATGACTCATTAGAGGGGGGGCGGGGGAAGAGGTGTCAGGGCTTTATCCATGTAGAACATATAGTTGGGAACTGAGTTTGGCAAGCCAGAAGCTGGAGGGTCTGCAGCTAATATGTATAGGAAATGGGAAGAGAAAGTAAGATTACTCATGGAGAGAAAGGAAAGGAAAATCAGGTGGCCAGGCCTGCAGAACATGAATGCCTTAGATATTATTTTCAGTAATGATCAATGTGTTCAAGGGCTACATAGTTAGACCCTACCTTTAAAAAAAAAAAAAATCTACCATGAAGAGGAAATGAAGTCCTGTGTTTTGGGAGGAGGCCATGAAAGGCCTCATCTAGTGAAGGAAGGACTAGCGCCGCTGAGCCAGAGGATGGTGAGGCTGGATTGCTTGTGGGAATATTGCAATATACCTTGTGGTGACAGCTAATCTATGGCTGTGAGCATAGGAGAGGAGATCTGGGCTGATCTAGTGTTTGGTAAGGAAGGTGCTGGGGGACTGCGGTGCCAGGTAGCAGCTCCAGGGCATAACAAAGAGACACACTGGGACTGGGAATTTAATTATTTGCTTTGGTTTTTTAAGGGGTGGTTGTGTGGAGGAAACCTTAGGGAACTGAGGCTAACCTCAAACTCTGTTTTGCTGCAGATGACCTTGAACTCTCTATCCTCCTGCCTTTGTCTCTCAAGTGCTGTGATAATAGCCATTTGCTGTCCCATCCAGAATTGCAGTGACCATGGCTAGGGTGCATGAAGAGCATCCAAAATTCAGGATTGGGGTGGGTGGGAAGATATGCAAAGGGCGTCTTAAAAGAATGGAGAGAATAGAATGTTTGTAGTTGAGGGGCTGGAGAGATGGCTCAGTGGTTAAGAGCTTTGTCTGCTCTTCTAGAGGACCCAGTTCCAATTCCCACATGGCAGCTCACAACTGTCTGTAGCTCCATACGGTTCCAGAGTGCCTGACATCCTCACACAAACATATATACAGGCAAAACATCAATGGACATTTTTTTTTTTAAAAGTTTGTAGTTGAGGCCTGGAAAATGAGAGTGTTGAAAAAACTGTCCCAAGGGGTGGATTCAGTCTCAGTGTTCCATGTTCTTCTGTTCAGCTAAAGAAATGAGCTCTGCAACTTCCCTTTTGGCTTTGTAAGGTTAATAGTCAACTGCCTCCCTCAGTATATATGGCCCAAGTCCCTGGATATATGTGTCATGTGATCATGTAGGTTCCTGACAGATCTAATCAGGCTTAATAGCTCAGAGTCACAAACAGGCATTGCCTTGGAATTGTCACTTACAAACACAAACATTCTGTCTTAGTTAAAGTTTCTATTGCTGATATAAAACACCATGATCAAAAGCAACTTAATGAGGAAAGAGTTTATTCTATTTTACAACTTACAGTCCGTCATCAGGGAAGGCAGGGCAGGAACCCAGAGGTAGGAGCTGATGCAGAGGCTGTGGAGGAGTGTTGCTTACTACCTGCTCCTCATGGCTTGCTTGGTTTGTGTTCTTATACATCTATGAACTTGCTTAGGGGTAGCACCACCCACAGAGAGCTGGGCCCTCCTGCATCAATCATTAGTCAAGAAAATGTCCCCACAGGCCAATCTGTTGGGGGCGTTTTCCCAGTTGAGGTTCCCTTTTCCCAGGTGATTCTAGGTAGTATCAAGTTGACTTAAAAAAAAAAAAAAAAAAAAAAACAGCCAACATGCATCCTGAAAGTGATTTGGAGCTTTAAAAAATTTTATTTATTTCTTTAGAGACAGAGTTTCTCTGTGTAGCCCTTGCTATCCTAGAACTCATTCTGTAGACCAGACTGGCCTGGAACTCACAGAGATCTACTTGCCTCTGCCCTCACAGTGCTGGGATTAAAGACATGCGCCACCGCCGCCTGGCTTCTGGAATGAAAAATTTTATATGTACTTGATATAATGTAATACTGTCAATCAAAATATAAATGTTTCTTATTACTGTAAGTTATATGACATAGTTTGGGAATGAATGTGACTTGAGAACCAGTGACTTTTCTTTTCTTTTAATATACCACCTTTCTTTCTTAAGATTTATTTATTATGTGTACAGCATTTAGCCTGCATGTGCGCCTGCAGGCCAGAAGAGGGCACCAGATCTCATTAGAGATGGTTGTGAGCCACCATGTGGTTGCTGGGAATTGAACTCAGGACCTCTGGAAGAGCAGCCAGTGCTCTTAACCTCTGAGCCATCGCTCCAGCCCCCAGTGACTTTCTCTTTGTCCCCAATCCCTTTAGTGGGTTCTGGGAATCCAAATCAGGTCCTCACACTTTCATAGCAAATGATTAACCCTGATCCATCTCCCCAGCTCTGAGAACTGCTGATTTTCTATGCAGGCTTATTATTCCTTATCCAAAATGCTTAGGATTTGAAGGGTTTCAGACTTAAAGAGGGTTTTGTCTTGTTTCTTGGATTTTAGAACATTTGAATAAACTACCAAATTGGAGACCCCTAATCCAAAAATGCAAAATCTGAAACAAACACTTTCAAATTCCAAACTGACAAGATTGAAGAAGTTTAAAATCCAGAGCAGACTGGATTTCAGATTTTGAACTATCAGTTTAGAGATGTTAAATGTATTTAAAAATAAGTGTTAGATTCCCTAAACCTGTTTTGTTTTCACCTTCTAAACTTCCGGTAGACATTAGAGGATTTATGCTTATGGTGTTGAACCTACCTACCTACATTAGACATTTAACAAAATGCCGGTAGAAGCAAATGCAACAGAATGGCAACCATTTCTAATAATCAGAGATAAGGGGGTTTGAGGCTGGCCCACACTAAGAATGGTAGTTTCTATCTGGACATGGTAGCTCACACTTTTAATCCTAGAACTTGGGAGACAGAGGCAGGTGGGTTTCTGTGAGTTCAAGGCCTTCCTGGTCTACAAAGTGAGTTCCAGGATAGCCAGAGCTGTTATGTGGAGAAACCCTATCTCAAAAAACAAAACCAACAAGCAAACAAAAACTTCCAATGCAAATAGGAACTGTGTGTGTGTGTGTGTGTGTGTGTGTGTGTGTGTGTGGTGTAAATACATAAGTGTGTAGTTATGTGCATGTGTGGAGGGCAGAAGAGGACACTAGTTGTCTTGCACTATTGCTCTCTGCCTTACTCGAACTGGAAGCTAGACTGGCAGTGCTCCCTCTGTCTCTACCCCACACAGTGCTGCAGTTACTGGTGTGCACAGCCATGCTCTGCTTTTTATGTGTGTGTGCTAGGATCTGAACTCAGGTCCTTGTACTTACAGAGCAAGTCCTCTGACCCACTGGGCCAGCTCCACAGCCTCCAATGGGAAATATCTTGACTGCTTTCACTGTGCTAAGATGATGACCGTGTCTGAACTGTAATGTCAAAAATGTCCAGAATTTGGCTACTGTTAATACTGTTGTCATAACTTTGCTATTTATTAAGCTTGGAGTGTTTATGTATTTGCAGATCTACAGCTTATTTCTTCATGGCTCCTAGGACTCATTTCAAGCTGGTGAGCCTCAGCTTTGCCTGGGATTCACACTAGGCTCTTGGCTTACTTCTCGTTAGAAAGAAGAGGGAAGATGTAACCTAGCAAAAGCCGCAGCACACTCACTGAAAATCCACAGAAGCCTACTGGGTTCTGGCCAGGGAAGGCCATGGAGGCAGCTCTCTTAGGAAGGACTGTCAGGCAGCTGGGTAGCGTGGCCAAGCAGTCTAAGGCACCGGATTAAGGAAGGACTGTCAGGGTCAAGGGACTGAACTGGGGCCCTCTTGCTCTCTTTCAGCCTTGCACTCGGGAACATCTAAATCCTCTTCTCTTCCTTCCTATGGCAGGACAACCCTGAGTCGGGTAAGCCCTTAGGACCAAGCAGAGGGCTGCATGGGAGAGGTGGGTGTGCACGGTGCTTCTGAGTGGCCAAGCACTTGGAGGTCCCAGTAGTGGGGAGGCCTCAGAGTAAAGGAGACTATTGAGGGTTGTCCTCAGCTCCCTCTGATCTCTTTGTATCATTTCCTAGCTACAGTCCACAGAATTCAGCCCATCGGGGAGTGAGGCTGGGAGCCCAGGTGAGCAGTGGGGCCACATGTCGCTGGGATGGGGGCCTCCACAGATTTCATAGGCAGCCTGTGTCCAGTGTGGGCAGGGGCTTGTTTAAGACCAGGTGAGGGAGGGTGCAGCTTCTGGAGCTGTCTCTAAAACGTGACTCTTGTCTCCTTAGGCCTGCAGGTGAGCGCCCCCTGGAGGGGAACAGGAGAAGCCCAGCAAGCCAGAGCCAAGCGTGGGTACTGGTGAGGGAGGGGGTATGGGCCAACAAATTGCCTGGTGAAGACTGAAGACCGACGCCTAGGGTAAGGCTGAGAAGGTCCCCCTGACCCACTCTGGCTCACTGCGGCTTTGGTCTCCCCAGAACGGAGAGGGCCAGAGGGGGAGGATGGATCGGGGGAACTCCCTGCCCTGTGTGCTGGAGCAGAAGGTGAGGGCAGGGGACCTGATCACCACAATGGGGTGGGCTTCAGGGGGGTGGTGAAGCCCACCAAGCTGAATGCGCTAAGGGTGCTCCTGGAGATGAGGGGGGTTGGGGGCAGCAGGGCAGCTGAAGGCGATGAATGGCAAGGTAGCATGAATCCCAGTGGGCTCTGCTGGTTGAAAAGGGGACCTGGGGACTCAGGAGGGTTGCGAGGACAGGAGACTAAAAGGGCCTCTCTGCCTCTCCAGATCTATCCCTATGAGATGCTGGTGGTGACCAACAAGGGGAGAACTAAGCTGCCTCCGGGTGTGGACCGCATGAGGCTTGAGGTATGCAAGAAAGATGCATGGCTGAGGGGCCACGCAGTGGGGTTGCCCTTGATCTTGAGGCTCTAGGGGCTACCTCCTTGGTCACCCAACTGCCTGTGTCCCCACAGAGGCATTTGTCAGCAGAGGACTTCTCTAGGGTCTTCGCCATGTCTCCCGAGGAGTTTGGGAAGCTGGCCCTGTGGAAGCGGAATGAACTCAAGAAGAAAGCCTCCCTCTTCTGACATCCCTGCCAGCTTGCCCTGTCCATGACAGCACCTTCCCTCTGCTGCTTCAAGGCCCTGAAGCTGGGGCTGTGAGACCCCATGGCATCCTCTTCCTCTGCTGGCTGGGAGCAGCAGGAAGCAGGACAGAAGCCTTGGGCTCCAGTCATCAGGGAGAGAGAGAGAGAGCCAAGAAGTGCACAGTCCCAGAGCCATGAGGCATAGACTTCCTTTCCCACGATGGGCCAGGGGGCCTTACCTTTTCCCTGGGCTCCACTGCCTAGCCAAACCCAGCCTGGACTCCAGCACCCAGTCAGTCAATGTTTGCACCCTTTCCCTGTCTGCCACCCCACGTGAAGGTCCCCAGAAGAGGGAGAGGAGAAACGAACGGGGACTGAGTGGTGAGAACCGTCTGCTGTCCTGTACAGGGAGTAGACTTGGCCTGGCAGCCACAGCTCTGGAACCCTGTCCTGTTCACCCAAAGGCTCCAGCCAGCTGCATTCCTGACAGCTCCCTGCACTTGGGCCTGATGCTTCTCTTACTGGCAGAAGCAAGCTCTACCTGGGCCTCCAGCTGGGAGGTCAGCCTCCTTCCAGCTTGCCTGTCCTGTACTTTGCATCCCCTAAGCTTCAATCCTCTTGCTCAAGACCCAGAGCCTATTCAAAGCTTTGGCTAAGAGCAGATGCCTCACAATGCCTCACCACCACCAGCCTCCAGGCAAAACCAGCTAGGATGCACCCTTCTAGCACCTGTCCAGGGACCACTGAGCCCAGGCCTTAGCTCCATTAGATGGGATCGAGAGGCCTAGTTTGGAGCATCTCTGAGAGTCCAGGCTCCCAGGTCCCCCCCATTGCCATGCATCTCCTACTGTGCTCTCTACAGAATGTAATTTATTGGGGCACCCTCTGCTGCTTTCCTTTCCTGATGCCCTGCCCTAACCAATTGCACTCCCAGTCCCTGTCTCTCTACATATGTACGTGTATATAATTATACATATATATATATTTTGCCCAGGTCTAGGTTTTGTGTTTACCCAGATTCTGGTACTCCCTGTCCACTGTGTGTGTGATCATGCTGGGAGGGGTGACTGCTCGTAATTAAAAGGTTGCATTGGGTACCTAAATCTATTTGTTTTCATCCCCCATTTGTAATCGAATCCAGGCCCTTGTATATGTTAGGCAAGCACTCTAACAAACTAATATTCTTACCTTTTTAAAGAATTTTTAAATTTTGAGACAGATTCTCACTGAATTGGCCAGGCTGGTCTTGACTCTGTAGCCCAGGAAGTTTTGATCTTGCTTCAGTATCAAGGAGCTAAGATCACAGGTTTAGGCTATCAGCCCAGACTGTCTATTCATTTATTTTGCTTTGTTGTTTTGTTTGAAATAACCTGTCCTATAGCAAAGTCTAGCCTTGAACTTGCCACATAACCAAGAACTCCTGATCCAGCTTTTGCCTTCCAAGTGCTGTGATCACGGGCACATACCGCATATTTGTGGGCTGTGTCTTCTGTAGCTCAAGCTTGCCTCAAGCTTACCTGGAATCTGAGGTTGAACTTCTGGTCCTTCTTGCCTCTGCCTCACAAGTGCTGGGATTGCAGGCATACACCGACAGGTATGGTTTATTTAGTGCTCGGGCTTCTTGCTTGCTAGGTGTGTGTGCCACCAACTGAGCATCATCTCTAACCCACAACTGCTTCCTTCTAAGCCACCAGCCCCGAGTCAGAGTGACAGGTGACATTAGGTTGAGAAAACCATGGGAAAGAGGTTTCACATGAGCTGGAGTGAGCAGAGAGACAATGCCCATAGTAACTTTCCTTTCTCTAGGACACAGGAGCAAGGGCTGGCCTAGACAGGGTGCTATTTGCTGCTCCTTGGGAGGCTCAGTGAGACAGAAACCTGTGGGTTTTGGGGGTTTTTTGTTTTGGTTTGGTTTTTTGTTTGTTTGTTTGAGACAAGGTTTCTCTGTGTATCCTTTACTGTCCTGGACTCACTTTGTAGACCAGGTTGGCCTTGAACTCAAAGAGATCTGCCTGCCTCTGCCTCCTGAGTGCTGGGATTAAAGGGTGTGCCACCATGCCAGACCCAGAAACCTGTGTTTTAAATTTAGAAGGAACTTGACAGGGAGTCAGCCTCAGAGGATCACCTCAAGTACACTGGCATCCCTAAGACCCAAGGTGCTGAGCTGCACGAAAGCTAAACAGGAAGTATTACCAGTAGGTGATAAACTGACTACCAAGCACCAGGCAGAGGAAGCAGGAATGGAGAACTACTGACTGAAGAAGGAGAGTGAGAGTCAGGTGGAGCCAGGGAGGGCAGTGGTGGCTCTGACTGCCTCAGCGAGGCCTTCTACATGCAGCTACCATGGAGCTGTGTCTAAGGGGGCCTGAGTGGCAGTTTGCTTTGAAGATCAAAAAGAAGATACTGGGTGTGGGTGCATGTGGGAAAAGAGGACCTTCTGGCCAAAAAGCAAATAGATCAGAACCATTCAAAACTAAATAGCGGTGGGGCATGGTAGCGCATGACTTAAATCCCAGCACTTGGGAGGCAGAGGCAGGAGTATCTTTGTAAGTTCAAGGCCAGCCTGGTCTACAAATCGAATCCAGGAGAGCCAGGGCTACACAGAGAAACCCTGTTTTGAAAAACCAAAACAAACCAAACTAAACAGTGCTTTTTATTACTATTTAAACTGGATTTATAGCTGAATACTACTTTGAATCACCCCCTGCTTCTACTTCCTGAGGGTTGAGATGGCAGGTACATGCCATCACACTTGGTTCAGTAGGAGCTGGGAAGCCACCCCAGGCTTATGTCTACAGCACTGTTTTATCCTTGAATCCTGTGAGGACAATAGAACACATTATTTGACTCCTCCCAACGAATGAGAGACCATTTTACCTGAAACCCAAAGCTACATAAAATCAATGAGTAGAAAATGTATGTGTGTTGGGGACCAGTTTCCTGCCTCGGTTTTGGGGGCAGGGCATTGAGGGGAGTGGTCACAACGGGTAATCAAACCCAGGGTCTTGGGCATGCTAGGCAGTACTCTACTACAGAGCCACACCCCCAGCTGCCCAGCACTGGAGATGTATGGCTATTTCTCCAGGGGAAGCAGGACTAGGCTCCCCACATGTTATCAGACATCCATGGACTGTGTTGTTGTGTTCCACTTGGAACTCATAGGCCACTGCAGAAAATGTCAAATTCACTGATTAGCAAGGGAAGAAACATATGATCAAACTGACTGGAAATGTTTGTGGTGGAACAAAACAGGATTTGAAACTCCTGAGAATTTAGAATCCTTCAAAGTGAGGTTCTTGGTCCCTAAAACAAAGCCTTAGAGAGAGTCCTTCATGCTTCCTTCTCATAACACACACAACGATGTATAACCTAGGGAACTTTATTCCGGTGGTTTCCAAAACTTTTGTTTTAATTACATTTCACCATTTAGCACCATGAGCTGAGGGCTTAGAATGTAGTAATTGGAAGAGTGCTTGCTCACCATGCACAAGCCTTGGGCTCCATCGTTAGCAGTGTATAAACCAGGCACTGCTAAATTCCAAAACTAAAGAAAGATTGGGAGTTCAAGGCCAACCTCAGCTACACAGTTAAGTTTGAGTCCAGCCTGGTCCACATGAGGCCCTGTCTCAAAAAAAAAAAGAAAATAGGAGTTGACTTTATAGTTAGGAAATCAATGAGTAATGAAGATGTCTAATAATTTTTTTTAAATATGACAACACTGATTTTTCTTTTTTCTTTCTTTCTTTTTTTTTTTTGGTTTTTCATGACAGGATTTCTCTATGTAGTGTTGGCTGTCCAATCTGTAGACCAAGCAGGCCTCAAACTCATATAGATCCACCTGCTTCTGCCTTCTGAGTGCTAGGATCAAAAGCATGTGAGCCAAGCCAACTTATAGCCCAGCTCTTTCTTGTTTTTGAGGTCTCAGTATGTTTCTGAGACTGGCCTGGAATTTACTATGCAGAGGCCATCCTTAAGCTCGCCATTATTTTTTTCTTTCAGCGCCCCAAGGGTTGAAATTATAGGCCTATGTTACAATGCGTGGCATTTACTTATTTATATATTTATTCATTTATCTATCTACTGGGGATTGAACCAAGGGTCTCATGCAGACTTGTTTTTTTGTTGTTGTTATTTTTGTTTGTTTTAAACTTTTCACACCTTCAACCTCCCTCTCTTTCTCTCTCTCTCTCCCTCTCTCTCTCTCTCTCTGTGTGTGTGTGTGTGTGTGTGTGTGTGTGTGTGTGTGTGTGTCACAGAATCTCACTATCTCCTTGAACTCTTGATACTACTGAGTTCTGAGACTGCACGTGTGCTGCAATGCGGGCTACGAGACAGATTTGGTTGGGACTCTTCCCTCAAAACCTACTCGAACTGCAGACCTTTTCCGATAACCACTTTTTTAAAAGTACTAAGTAACCGGTGAAATTAATATTAGCATTAACCCAATTTTCCTAACCCATCACATTTAAACGTGTCGTCAATATCGATGGGGGGGGACCATCTAATTTGTTTTTCCTCACTATGTCTTCACCTTCTGGGGTGTCCCTCGTTTAAACGCTCCACAGCCATGTGTGGCCAGGGCTACGATTTTGGGTAAGACTCCGAGGATGCCACGAGGAAGTGGACGTCTCTGGGGCTACTCAAAGGGACCTTCTGGAAAGGCCAAGTCAGGGCGCCCCCCACGGCGGGCTCCTTCAGGACCTGGCCGGCTCTAGGCTTCCAGCGCCCCCGGCCCTCCGGCAGGGGCGGGGCTCCGGGGCCGGGTCCCGCCTCCCGCCCGCTGGGCCGCCGCCTCCGCCGCCGCCGCCGCCACCGCGCTGCCTCCCGGAGCCGGGCCGCGAGCCGGGCCGGGCCGCCATCATGCTGAGCCGCCTTGGGGCGCTGCTGCAGGAGGCCGTGGGGGCGGTGAGGCTGGGCCCGGGGCGGGCCGGGGGGCGGGCGGGCGCGAGCCCCTTGGGCAGGGCCCCTCCCCTGGCCCCGACGCCGCTTTCGGGCCTCGGTCTTCTGGTCGAGTCCCCAGTCGCGGCCGCCCTGGAGCGCCCAGCTCTGGGATTCTCTCCAGACCTGCCGCCCTCCAACCCGATCGTGCGGGCTCTCCTGATCCTGCGGCCGCCTCTCGTGACCCCGAGCCACGGCTGCCCTGATTCTGGGTCCGGGTCCCTGGATCCTGCCTCCGTACTGCTTCCTGTGCGGCTCCCGGCGTCCCTCTCCCGCGTCTCTGCGCCTGTCCCCTGATCCTGCGCTCCGCGGTGCTGCTCCTTACCTTCCCTGCGCCCGGGGGCCTCCGCCAGCTTCCTAACTCCTCTCTCCCGCAGACGCTCCCTCGTCCCTAGCCCTTTCTCCCGGATCTGCCCCGTCAGCCTTTCCTTCCTTGTTCCTCTCTCTCCTCCCTTCCTCACCTGAGGTTGAAAGCAGCTTTCCTCCCTTAGCTGCTAGGGAGCTCCCGGGACCAGGAGTTCTCTCACTCTCACTGAGTTCTGTCTTTCTTAGCGTGGGAGTTGCGGCCCCAAGTGACTAGGTCCCCAGGAAGGTAACAGCCTTGCCGGGGTGGGTGGTCGCGGGAACCCGGAAGCAGCCCCCTGCAGGCCGCTTGTCTCAAGCCACTGAACCTAACTGACCTTGAGTTAGAGAGGTCAGCCTGCCTGAGGGCCTTGCATGGAAGAGTGTTTTAGTTGTTTTGGTCTGTCTGTCTGTTTGTTTTTTACAACTGTCAGTTTGTGTTTGAGCCGTTTTTTTTTTTTTGGGGGGGGGGGGGGGCTCGTCCTTGGCAGTCCACTGTGTGCGGATCACTTCATTCAGCAACCTTGCAAGAAGCTATCTGGAAAATTAATTATTTTTTTCTCATTGCCTAACCCCTCTAATTGATAGGTTTAGTCTATCAAATTGTCTCTGGAAAACAATCTTGGATTTCACTCCCCTTTTGTCTTCCTACCCCCTCCTCAGACAGCATTTATTACTATATTTATTTGTTGGGTTTTTTTGTTTTGTTTGTTGAGACAGGGTTTTTCTGTATAGCCCTGGCTGTCCTGGAACTCACTCTGTAGACCAGGCTGGCCTTGAACTCAGAGATCTGTCTGACTCTGCCCCCTGAGTGCTGGGATTAAAGGTGTGCGGGCCATCACACCTGGCTATTCACTATTATTATTAAAAACTGGCGCAGCTTTAGAAAAACTGGTAAAGAACATGGAGACACTTCTGTAACCTACCCTCTCCCACCACTGCTGCTTTGCTCTAAGGACCAGGGTCTGGGGTACCTCAAAGGGAGAGTTTCCAAAATGACCGTTTCTTCTCTTTCCTTTCCCAAATAAAAACAACTGTCATCTTAGAGAGAGATCTGATAAACTAATACATCCTCCTGGACACAGCTCGATTTACAAGGAGATCTGGAAGGGTGGACAAGCCTATGCTTCCGTGATCCTTATTGTAGATTCTTAGACTCTCCATGCAGAAAGTCCCCATGCTCAGGCACCAGGGACTGACAATGCAAAGAGTTGAGGGACATAGTTTTAGGCATGTGACCTGCAGTGTGTAATACACAGACCAGGCCCAGGAAGTGTGATGTATCCTTCTTTTCAGCTCCACCTACTGTCTGGGTGATTAGATCTTTCCTCAGATTGGACCACCAACTTGAATATGAGCCACTCAGAGTGCTTCTTTCTGGCCCCTCTGGACCAAACAGAAAAGTATCTTCATGACTTTCCCTAAAAATAATGGTATCTACTAAAGGAAACTGTTCCATAGTTTTTTTGTTTTTTGTTTTTTGTTTGGTATTTAGCAGTAGATTTAGGGGTAGAGTTTTCTGCCCTGCTCTTTTCTATCCACCAAATTTTGATGGCTGCCCTGCCTTCCATGGGTCTTCTCTTATATGATTAGTCTTTTTTTTTTTTTTTTTTTTTTTGGTTGTTTCTCTGTGTAACAAGCCCTGGCTGTCCTGGACTCACTTTGTAGACCAGGCTAGGCTTGAACTCACAGAGATCTGCCTGCCCTGCCTCCTGAGTGCTGGGATGAAAGGCGTGCACCACCACGCCTGACATGAATAGTCTTTTTCATGAAGCCTGGCACAAGGTTTTTTGGAACTTATAGATGAAATCTGAGGCTAGATGAGACCCTATCACAGAAACTGTTAGGTTACTGTGTGCTGGCTGAGGCTCCAAGGACTTTCTGGAAAAAGAAAGTATGGCAGGAGTGTCTAGAGGAGCTTCCTGGGAGTTGGTAAAAGCCCTTCTGGTGTTGCCAGATAAAAAAATGTAGCCCTAAATTGAGCAGCGGTTGTGCACGCCTTTAATCCCAGCACTTGGGAAGCAGAGGCAGGTGGATCTCTGAGTTTGAGGCCAGCCTGGTCTACAGAGTGAGTTCCAGGACAGCCAGGGTTACACTGTCTCAAAAAAAAAAAAATAAATAAGACAAACAAAAAAGCAAAGATGCATCCCTGGCCCTTAGTCTGTAGGAACCTGAATAATAAATAGTGTCACATGAATATGGTTAGTCAGG
This sequence comes from Lophiomys imhausi, assembly GCA_907164525.1. NCBI lineage: Eukaryota > Metazoa > Chordata > Mammalia > Rodentia > Muridae > Lophiomys > Lophiomys imhausi. Next base: position 3,163,087 of record CAJQZJ010034389.1, read on the forward strand.
TCACTCTGTACGGATGAGGTATCTTATTACCACGTTTGTTTAGTATATATTTGTATGGGAGGTGTGCCACAAGCATGCATGTGGAGGTCAGAGGTCCTGGGACTCAAACTCAGAAGTAAGGGTCTTCACATGAGCCATCTTACCAAAGCCAGGATAGATTAATCTTGAAGGACTGTGGGTAATGCATTTTTGGAAGAGTCACTGACCCTACATCTAATTTTTTTAGTGGTTTTGTTGGCGGGCGGGGGGGGGGTGTTTTGTTTTGTTTCTTGAGATAGGATCTCTCTTTGTAGTTCTCAATATCCTGGAACTTGTTTTGTAGACCAGACTAGCCTTGAACTCACAGAGATCTTCTTGCCTCTGCCTCCTTTCACACCTGGTGACAACTAATTTTGAAAGAAGAGTCTACTCCCTGCCAGGAGGGTGGAGAGTGTTTCAAAGTCTCTTGACTTAGTTGCCCCTTACTCTCCTCTTGCCATGGCCAGCTGAACATCTTCCTGCCTTTTGTCTCCTCTTCTGCACGACACTACCAGACAGATCTTTCCAAAAACGTTCCTCTGAAGCTGAGACTGACCTTGCTGTCTTAAAAAAAAAACAAAACAGACTTCTTGACTATATGGAGGACCTACGTGCTCTCATGCCCTTTTGCCTAATGCACTGTGCCCAGATCTTTCTGCTGGGAACATCTTCCTTGCACTGCTGAAATTTCATCTAGTTGCAGCTTTTGTTCTTTGGCAGGATCTTTTTTTTTTTTTTTTGGTTTTTCGAGACAGGGTTTCTCTGTATAACAGCTCTGGCTGTCCTGGACTCACTTTGTAGACCAGGCTGGCCTCGAACTCAGAGATCCACCTGCCTCTGCCTCCCAAGTGCTGGGATTAAAGGCGTGCGCCACCACTGCCTGGCTCTTTGGCAGGATCTTGAAAGGGATCCACTAGTGGCCCCTCCTTTCTTAAGGTTTATTTTTATTTTTACTTTGTGTATGTGCATGTCTGTGCCACATGTGTGCGGGTGCCCGTGGAAGCTAGAAGAGGGTGTTGGATCCCCAGGTGCTGGAGTTACATTACAGGCAGTTGTGAAGCATCTAACATGAGTTCTGAGAACCAAACTTGCGTCTTCTTGAAGAGCCACCTTCTTCACTGAGCCACCTTTCCAACGCCTAGAAGTGACTCCCTCTAAGAGATCCTTTTCAACTTCTGCTTACATCATAGATCACTGGTTTTGGGTGCAACTCTACACCCTTTTCTGGGTGGCAGCACATTTACTGGAGGCTTAGTTATCACTAGCTTACCCATGGTCTGTAGCCCAGCATCCTGCACCTAGAAGGCACTCACAAGATGGGTACCAAGTAAATGGTTCCAGAAGATGCCCTGCTCTGTGGTCCCATAAAGGACTGAGCTAGGAAGACATGTACGCAGGCAACAGTGAAAGCCAAGGTTTAATGGAGCTGCCCAGTCCTTCCCTGACATCACTGACGATTCTCAGGCCCCAGACAAGTCAAAAGGAATGATGGACCCCAGGACACTGTGGCCTGAGCAAAGACCTAGAGGAGATAAACACCTGTGGTAGGGACTGGTGATGCACTTCAGTCCTCTTAACAATTTTTTTCCTTTTTCTCAAAAAAAATTTTTTTTCAGAATTTCATATGAGTACTGGATTTAGATCATTTCCACCCCTTACCCTCCCCCCACCAACTTCTCCATGTCCCCACTCCCTCTTACATTAATGACCCCTTCTTCTGTAATTATAGTTATACACACACACAGTTTGATAAGTCCGTTTAGTGTTGCTCATGTGCACACATGTTTAGGGACTGACCATTTGCTATTGGATAATTGTCAGGGGGTTAGTCCCTGAGGAAGACTATTCTCCATCCCTGAGCAACCATTAACTGTAGCTCTTCATCCAGGGGTGGGGCACTTTGAACTTTCCCCATCCATATTGGCACACCAGCTCATGTTGTCATTGTTCGAGTCTCAATTAGGTGACCATTACTGTTGAGATTTCATGGTGCAGCTTCCCTGTCGTATGGAAGACACTGTCTTGCATCAGATGTCCTGGTCCTCTGGCACTTATAGTCTTTTTATTCTCTCTTCTTCCATGTTCCCTAAGCCTTATGGTAGGGGTGTGTTGTGGCTCTGTCAGTCAGGGCTGAGAAACCCACTGTCAGTTGTTTTCTGGATTTTCAGCCTATAAACATTTACTGTGTAAGGAAAGAAGTTTTGTTTTGTTTCTGTCTTCAGGGCAGTTAGTCACCCTCAGTTGAAGACCAGTGCCAGCTAGAGTGCTGACAGCTAAAGGACACTTTTGGGGAGGGAGAGTTGAGGGGCTTGCAAGAGAGCAGTGTCAGAAGCCTCCAGGTTGACAGAAGGAGGTGGGCAAGGGTTAGGGTGCAGACTGTGGCCATGGACAAAAGATGGACACAATCTATAAGGAAGGCATTTCCTTTATAGGGCATAGAACAGTAACTGAGTAGAGCCTGCCATGGCCTTAAACATAGCTTTCCCTAGACTCCCACAGAGAGGAAACCAAAAGCTATTTCCATGTGTATCATTCTCATTACCTTTCTTCCCAGGTGTCCCTGTGTTATTGGCAGTCTCTGCCTTGGAGCATGTGTAGATTTCAGATTATGCAGAAATACCTCCTTCAACACGCTTACTTCTTAGGGACAGAGCCTGTGGGATAGGGACATGTGAGAGGGTCCATCCTTGGGGCTGTCTATGAGGCTGTGTCCTGGAGAGATGAATCACTCTTCCCCTTGAAAAGCTGGGAAGAGAATGCTTTCTCTAGGACCGAGAACTCACTGGACTGGACGTTGACCAAGCACTTGGGCTTCTGTGCCTGTGAGTGCCCGTGCTAATGTCCCTTGGTTGTGACTTCCACAAAGACTGTGTCTGTTCTGTCTACAGCGGGAGCCCAACATTGACCTGCTGCAGGCCTTTGTGGAGCACTGGAAGGGCATCACACACTACTATATCGAGAGCACAGGTAAGCTGCAACTCCCCAGACATCAGGGAGTCTCTGGGCTGAGTCAGGGAGGCAGGCAGGTGGGAGCAAGACCCAGAGCTCTAGCTGTTGCTGGTCTTCATAGTTAAATTGTTGGCCCCACTGTGACCTTTTTGGGAGAGGGTGTGTGTGAATAATGAGTGAGGACAAGGAGGTTGGAGGCCTTGTTGGCTTGACTCTTCGTGGTAAAGGAGGTTGCACTTGCCTAGTTTCTAGCTAGGTACAGTCCCCAGGTCTTTAGTCTGAAGTGCTTGTCACTGGGACTGTTGATTAAAGGAAATGCAACAGGGTTGGATATAGCTCAGTTGGTAGAGTGCCCTATACAGAGACCTGCCTTCAGGACTCACTGCGTAAATTAGGCGAGGTTTATGGTGCATGCCTGTAATCAAGTGCTTAGGAGATGGAAGCAAGAGAGTCAGAAGTTCAAAGTGACCCTGAGATACATGAGACCTTGTCAGAGAGTCAGGGAGAGGAGAAAGATGTGCAATAAATTATTTTGCCTTGGCCACCTTAAGAAGTACAAGTAGGAAAGCTAAGGTGTGGGACATGTGTGGGTCTCCTGTTTCCTAGCTGACATCTCAAAGGGGCAAAGCATTCATGTGTTAACCCACCATAATGACTCTGAGGGTCAGAATCTGATTGGATGCTTTGTAGTCAATAACCCTGGTTGCCAGGTAACCAGATCCTGTCTCCCTGAGTTGAGACTATGTCTGGGCCTATGATTTTCCTAGATACTTTCTTTCCAGCTTGAGCCCATGCAGTTAAAATGGCCTTTGAGCACTCTGGGGGAGACTTGGGGGATTCTGTTAGACCAGGCTCCCTTCAGTCTTGGCATATGGACCCTGAGACAGGACTGTTCATGTTGAAGGGGAAATACCTGTGTTGTCTGTCGAGCAGCATTTCTGGCTTCTCCCCCACTCAATTCTAGTATCACCTCTCTCAACTGTGACATCCATAAATGTCTCTTGATACTGACAGAATGTTTCAAGGTTGGGAAAGAGTTTCTTCCCAGTCGGGAGTCACTCTTTTATACTAAATCAAATTCTCTCTCTTTCTGTATTGGGGATTGGCTGGATCCAGGACAATCCTCTCCGCCTCCATGCTGTACTGAGCTGTATCTCTTGGTTCTTTGTACTTTTTATTTTGAAACAAGATCTCACTTATGTTGTCTAGGCTGGCCTTGAACTCACTCTGAAACCCAAGCATGCGTTGAGCTTTCAATATTCCTGCCTCACTAGCCTCCTGAGGAACCGGGAATACAAGTCTATGTCACCAAGTTGTGTAAGAGCCTTCCAGCTCACCTGGACCTTTCTCTACACCTAGACACCAGCATGGTCTCTAGTCTGTAGTTACAGGAAGAGGGTGAAGCAGGCTGCCTTGCCTTAAAGGAAAGCTAGGGGGTGCTCCAAGGCCAGCTGGAAAACTTTCTCTACAGAGGTGCAGCTCGTGCCTGACAGATTGTCTGTGCTTTCCTCTGACCTCCCTGAATGGAAAAGTGACAAAGCCAGCCCTAGGAGATGCTAGGAAGGAAGCTGTTAAAATATAGCCAGGAGAGTCACAGGATGGAGTCCATAGCTGCTCACTTAGGCCTGGAATAGATAAGCAGCTCTCAAAACATCTGTGGGCCCATGCCCTCCTTTGGACCCATGAGGGGGTCCCTTGTAGGGAGTGTTGCTTGCTGCACACCTGGTGATGTACCGGGAAAAGCAGACTCTCAGTCAGCAGGCTGTGTCCTCGGCCTAATCTCCTGCCATTTTATCTTTTTTTTTTAAGTTTTTTTAAATTTTTTGTTTATTTATTATGTATACAGTATTTGCTCTACATATATGCCCGGGTAGATCTCAATGTAGATGGCTGTGAGCCACCATGTGGCTGCTGGGAATTGAACTCAGGACCTTGGGAAGAACAGCCAGTGCTCTTAACCTCTGAGCCACCTCTCCAGCCCGCCATTTTATCTTTTTAAATATACAACTATCAGCTGTAAACTTTCCATTTTCTGGTGGTGCTCAGTCCATCTCAGGCGTTACTTCCTGCTAGGCTTGTCATGAGAGGGTATAGTGTTCTTCATGCCACATGTCCTTGTGTCTTGAACCTTGATTAGATGAAAACACCCCAGCCAAGAAAACAGATATTCCCTGGCGGCTGAAGCAGATGTTGGACATCCTGGTGTATGAGGAGAAGCAGCAGGTATCCTCTGGAGAGGCTGGACCATGCCTGGAATATTTGTTACAGCACAAGATTCTGGAGACCCTGTGCACCCTGGGCAAAGCGGAGGTGGGCATGCTCCTGGGGCATCTGGAAATTTCCATCCCAGTCAAACCCTTACTCTGTGCTTTTTTTATTTTTGAAGATTTATTTATTTATTATGTATACAGTGTTCTGTCTGCATGTATGCCTGTAGGCCAGAAGAGGGCACCAGATCTCATTATAGATGGTTGTGAGCCTCTTTGTGGTTGCTGGGAATCGAACTCAGGACCTCTGGAAGAGCAACCAATGCTCTTAGCCTCTGAGCCATCTCTCCAGCCCCCACTCCATGATTTTTTGCCCGTGCTCCTCTACCTTGATGAAATAAGTGACTGTTGCTTGGAATAATGCACCTGATCATTCAGCAGAGAGGGACCTAGCCATGCTAGGTGCTGGGGGCTGAGGGACAGGAGAGTCACACACACAGTGGGTCCTTGTTATCCCAGAGGATTGGTCCCAAGACTCCGCTGTCCCTTCCCTCAGATCCAAAATCTGTGAATGTTCAAGTCCCTTACATGAAATGGAATCGGGGCCAGCAAGATGGCTCAGTGGGTAAAGGCCCCTTGAATTCAGTTCCTGGAATCCACGTGGTAGGAGAGAACTTCAAGTTGCCCTTTGACCTCCTCAGGTGCAATGGGGCACGTGTGTGTGCACACACATAAAGTAAGGAATTAAAATAAAAATTTAAATAGGCTCCAGAAAGGGAGAGGGACAAAAAGAGATGATGAATAGATTGGTAGATGATAGACACATTCCCAGAACCACTGTCCCATGGATACCACACTCTCCTGTACCTTTAAATCATCTCTAGATTGCTTATAATTAATAAATGTAAGTACCATGAAACTCATGGCTCTACAATAATTAGGTAATAAGAAGAAAGTCTGTACACATTTCTGCATATTTTTGGTATAAGGCTGATGGAACCCAGATACAAAACCAGTAGGTACGGATGAAGTACTGTGTTCAATTGTGACCCAGTCATGAAGTAACCAATTCAGGAAAGGGTTTCTTTTTTTGGGGGGGGGGGGGTAAAGGGAAGAGCTGCTTTATACACCATGCAGAAGGATGGCGGAGGCCTGGCAAGGAAGAAGGCTGCTGAGCCCTGTGGCTCTCTGGAAAGGAGTGTTTCCGACTGGTGGCCGAGGCCTTATCTCTGACAAGGATGCTCTGTTTCAGTACCCCCCAGGCATGCGGCAGCAGGTGTTCCAGTTCTTCAGCAAGGTCCTGGCCCAGGTGCAGCACCCATTGTTACACTACCTAAGTGTCCACAGGCCTGTGCAGGTGAGGACCAGGGGACACGGGGTCTGGGCATAGGGCTTCCCTTTCCCAACACCCCATTTCTCTGGTTTCTGTCCTTTTTTCTGTTTCAGAAACTTCTCCGACTTGGAGGGACAGTCCCTGGATCCCTCACAGAAAAGGAAGAAGTTCAGTTCACCAGTGTCCTCTGCTCTAAGATACAGCAGGATCCAGAGCTGCTGGCCTATATTCTGGAAGTAAGTGCTTCTGAGAACACGGTGTGGTGCTGAAGCCCAGAGGCAAGGCCTCTTGACCCTGCTGAGGAAGCAGGAGAGGACAGTGCCCACAGGCACTCTAGGGTGAGGTTCAATTTTTTGTTTTTTTTTTACCCACTCTCCTTTCTTTTATTGCAGTTTGGATTTTTTTTATTATTATTATTTTTTTTAAAGGTTTTTCAGAACAGAGTTTCTCTGTGTATCCTTGACTGTCCTGGACTCTGTAGACCAGGCTCGCCCTGAACTCACAGAGATCTGCCTGCCTCTGCCTCCCAAATGCTGGGATTGTGCACCACCATGTCCGGCAATTACAAACAGCTGTGAACTGCCATGTGGGTGCTGAGATTTGAACCCAGGTCCTTTGGAAGAACACTCAGTGCTCTTAACTGCTGAGCCATCTCTCCAGCCTGCAGTTTGGATTTTTTGCAGGGGGGGTAGGAGGTGCCTCATATAGCCCAGGCTGGCTTCAAACTCATTGTATTATCAAGGATGGCCTTGACCTTCTGACTCGTCTGCCTCTGTCTCACTAGTGCTGAGTGTAGGCATGTACCGCTGTGTCCAGTTTATGGGGTAGTAAAGATTGAACCTAGGACTTCACATGTTCTAGGCAAGCACTATACCAGGTGAACCATATTACCAGCCCACCCCCCCATCGTGTGTGTGTGTGTGTGTCTGTGTGTGTCTGTGTGTGTGTCTGTGTGTGTGTGTGTGTGTGTGTCTG